>MJUU01050911.1:0-13771 GCA_002080025.1 Modiolus philippinarum | reverse complement strand
TGAAGTGTTTAATTCTTGGATCCTATTGTTTAAAAGCTGGACTTCCTGTTTAACAAAATTATCTGAGTCAGAAAACTTTTCTGGGTCTTTGTGACCTCTCTTTTTATTGTATAGTGAAACTGAATATGGAGGGATGCAAATAAATTTGATTGTGCCTTGATTTTGGAAAACTAAATCTTTGATTCTGTTATACTGAGTTATAACTTTATCTGTAGCTTCTCCTATAGTTTTGTACCTTTTGTCAATATATCCTTTACGAGAGATTTTTTCTGTGATATCACATGTGCCAAGTAAAATATACAAAACTACCGGTTTTCCGTTTGCTTTGATTAAAGTGTCCAGTCGCTTGATCGCCTCGTCGATAGCCCTCTCGGTTTGCCAGCCTTTATGGCAAATAAACTCTAGTGGAAATGTGCGTTCCTTGTCGTTGACGTTTTCCAATTTAACTCCTTGACTATCAGACAGCAGTACTGCGAATCGATCACTTTCACGATTGGGAACAACAAGTGGATTTCTTCGTAGATAATTACGTAGCCCAGTTTCACTCATTTGCAACGTACTTCAGTTGTATTATAATCTACAATGCTCAAAATACAAATTAAAATGATTCACAATTAAAACATCATTACAGTAGTACGCTTTTTACAATCGACATTGAATTTATTATTTCTTTTCAAGTTGTAAATATGGTGACGAGGTCGGGGCAACGGCACTTCTTATAGCTTAACCTCAAAAGTCTGCTACATTATAAATTGGCAAAATACAATAAATTCAATATTTCAGGGTGTAAAAAAATGCAAAAAATCTCACCAGAACAGTTGTGTTTTGGATGTATGTTAACGGGAATCAGATTCGTGATTGTCCAATCGTTCACATACGTGATGTCCCAAACCGGGGTGTTTCATGATGAAATACACAACTGAAATAACCATGCAAGTAATTCACTGGAGACTCCGCTTCTGACACCAGTGTGATGCCTGAATTGGTCTTGTAGTAACGTGGGTCCTAGATGGCACCACAAAACGCTGAAATCTACAAAAGTTTGGCCTCGACAAAAAAGACGTCTGCTGACATTAACTTTTATTCCAGGAACGAACTAGATACAAGATGATCAACAATCCCGACCCAAAATATTGTAAACAATCATTACAACATTTTATTTTAATTTCAACATAATAACGGACAGAGTTCAGGGTTTCATTTAAAGAAAAAAGCACAGCATATCAGATTTTACTTTTTTTTGTACCAACTTTGCAATTTTGAAGAAAATCTAAATACCCATACAAGAGTAATATTCGTTTAATGGTGAAATTTTCCGATATTTGTTCTTGGCGTTATACATTTTGTTTGACAGATTTTTGTATATATTAACGATTCGAGATTCAGGTTAGATGAAGTTTCAAAAGTGTTCAGCATGTCAAGGACATAATTTCATATTCACTTTAAAAGATGTCCATCAAAACCTTCTGGTAGTTAAATCCCTTAAATCGTTCCTTCTTTTCCTTTGCATTTGTACATAATGTGTCATATATTTCAAAAATGATTGAAGATTGGAGTTTATTTTGTAATCATACTAAGAATGACAAGGTAATTATTTATGGATAACGTTTACTGACTATTTGTTATAGGGATTTTATCGGGTAATTTGAATGAATTGCCTTTGATCTACAGGGACTGATATTCTCAGTATCACCAAACTGGACACTGTCACGAAAATATCGGGTCACTGTGAAGGCGTCACGTGCGGGTTGCTAAGCTGACGTCATGTTCTGTACTCTTTGTCGTGTTCATACGCGTAAGACGTTGAATGAAGAATGTATTTAAATTATTGCAATAAGCAATACATTAACTGTGCTTAAATAGAAATTTCAGCTTATTGCAATTTCTTTTTAGAGTTCTGTGTATTATTTTGTGAATTACCGATAAAAGGAATAAAGGAAATTTTGTTATTAATACGGACTTTATAACGGCGTAACGCATCAAGCTCGCCCTTACGGGCTCACTTGATACTGGCCGTGATAAAGTCCGTATCAAAAACAAAATGTCCTATATTTCATATATATCCTGCTTTAATCAACTTATAGAAATATTTTAAAACTTTGTCTTTATTTCTAAAATTGCTCGACAAAGAAGTTACCCTATGATTACAAAAATTTTCAGTAAGTCAGGAGATACATTTTATCTCTAGGATCGAAGTTGTCAGACGAATTCTGATTGGAGTATGGCCCTTTTTTAACCGTCACAGTTTTATACATTTTGTCATTTATTGCAGTTTCCGTTACATAGATGATTTTTTATCTTTACACAATCCTCGATTTAAGGATTGTCTACATTTAATCTACCCAAATAAACTGGACATTAAAGAAACAACTGATACACCAACATAAGCATAATACCTGGACCTTTACCTTTATATCGACAAATCGGGTAAGCTAAAATCCAAACTTTATGACAAACGTGATGATTTTGACTTTCCAATTGTGAACTTCCCATTTTTGAGTAGTAATATACCCATGTCTCCTTTTGTGTCCAGCATATGGAGTCTACATTTCACAGCTCACTCGCTACTGTCGTGCATGTGATGTCTACGTCGATTTCGTCAACAGAGCAAAATTACATTCTCAAAAGCTACTTACCCAGGGTTATGTTCAATCACTGTTACTATTATCACTCAAAAAGTTTTGTATTGACTGATCGTTACAATGTGTCTGTATAACAAATGAAAATGGACAATAGACCCCGAGATATTACTGGATTGACGCTTCCCGAATTTGACATTAAACCGGACTTTTTACTCGCAGTGTGAGGGGTGTCACATGTGAAGCAGGTCATGCTTACCCTTCCGGAGCACCTGGTGACACTCCTGTTTTTTAAGGGATTCACACTGTTAGTGCCTTATTTTTTGTGGCGTTTGTTTTATGTACCGTTTGTTTCGTCTTCGTCATTTACGTTCTCTGTCTGTATGTAATCCTTATATTGCCATGCACTCTGGTTATACGATTTCTGGCTCTTGCTTCTGTATTCATTTGGAAATTTATTGAAAACAATTTGAATTAAATGTAAAGTTTTACAAATGTTATAGTTTCAAAAATGTTCAGAGGATTAAGGACTACATTTTATCTTTATTGTCAAAGATTTTCGATGAATCCTTAATGGATTAACTGCCCTTTTATAGTCAATTCTAATATACATTTTGTCTATGAATCCGAAACTAACGACGGTAGAATACAGAAGGAACAAAGGAGCGGTATTTACAAAAAATCGGGACAATACCAAAACGAGGACACAGAAAACAACTACATTGGCGTTAGTAGATAGATACAACAATGGCGTTAGTAGAAAGATACAAAGCACGAAAATGAAACAAGATAGAGGTTCAATTTGATTTGTAAAAATGTTCAGCATATTAGAGAATAAATGCCATTTCCTCTTTAGAATGTGCCTTTTGTGTCAAATTTGAGAGATTTCCATATAAATTGTCTCATTTGAGATCGAAGTTGAGTTTAAATTGCAAAAATATTCAGCACGTCAAGGACTACCGATTGTCTTCATGGTAGAAATTTTCCGTGAAATTGCTATAACTGTCCTTTTAGCGTCAAATTGTAATGATTTGTGCGCCAGTTTCTCTTATTTTAAAAAGAAAATGGTTCGAGATAAAGGTTTAAATTAAATTGTAAAAAAATTATGCACATCAAAATATACATTTATCTTCACAATCGTCAAAGTTTTGTATTTTTTATACAATTTGTTGCATCTTTATCGCCCTTGAATAGTCAAAGACCTAATCCTTATTTATAACTAAATACCGAAGTTACTGTGAATTTTATTTTTGCATATGTGCATTTCGACAACTTATGTCTCTTCCGTGCAGATAAAATCTAAACGTTTGGAAGACCAAAAACTCAAAGATGTTTAAAAACTGTTAGAGAACAAATAACCAAAATGATCTAAATGGAAAGCCAAAATCAGCTAAGGACAGGGCTTTGCATGAGGGAGATATTCCTTAGTTTTCAACAAAAATTTAGATATTGGTAGGTTCCAAATAGAATTGGCTTTCAGGTCAGCACCGAAGTACTGACTACTGGGCTGGTGAATACCCTCGGGGACTAACAGTCCACCAGCAGTGGCATCGACCCAATGGTAACAAATAACTTAATACCGAGGTTACCGTGAATTTTAATTCTGCATATGCCCATTTCGACAACTAATGTCTCTTCAGTGCAGATAAAATGTAAAGGTTTGGAAGACCATTAACTAAAAGATGTTGAAAACTTGAAAAGGGAAAGATCTGTTGTCATATGGAGACATATATCCCATAGAAGTCAACAAGATGGTGACTTCTGCAGTGATGACTTCAAATTATGGGCAATATACCCTTGTTTTAAGGATCCTTTTTGTGAGCAAAACGGCCCTTATCAAGGGAATAACTGTATCGACCCCATGCCCTCGAGGGACGAATGGGTTGGAAGATGTAAATTGTAGGTTGGAATAATTCTACAAAGAAAAGTGAAGTTGGTTATGGGACAAGTGAATTTATTGCGTTTGGCATATAGCATAGTTTGCAGTGTACCTCTGTTGTCAATATATCATAGTCCATGGACTCGAATAACCCGCCGTGCACCCCCCCCCCCCCCACTTCCCAACCCCACCCATTTTTTTTAAGTCCGCATACATCCCCTCTTCAAAGTTAAACATGTTAACACGAGCATAACCTGCACGCACTGGTGGAACAGGTCCCATTTTTAGACCCACCTACCGAAATTTTGGAAAAAGTTTTTCTTTCAGTTGCTTCAAAATGTTGACCAAATGCTTCCCAGTTATAATCAAAGTGCCAAAGGCACTGCTGGAAAGGTATTTATGACAGCAATGATTAGTGTAGAATCTCTGATAGTATAAATTCTTTGCCCATGATGTAAATGAACATTTTTTGAAACAAGTGTGGACCCTAATAGATGTCTCGCCCGTCCCTGCTTGTCGCTAAAACAGTCATGTACTACTAAAGAGCAACCTACAAGCCAAATATTTTTTCCGTACCACTTAAAGTAATTGAGAAACTATTCTAATTAGAAGTACTTAACTTTGTTCACTAGACCATGAAACTGAGGTCAAGGTCAAAAGCGAAAATGCAGACTGACATGTACTAACCAAGACCAAGCTATATACCAAATATCATTGACCTATAGCTTGCAGTTATTGAGAAACAGACTTAAGCAAAAAACTGGTCACTGGACCGTAAAATTGAGGTCAAGGTCAAAAGACATATGGCAGACTGACATGTACTAACCAAGACCAAGCTACATGTATGCACATGTGTATGTACCAAATATATTTGACCTATAGCTTGTAGTTATTGAGAAACAGACTTAAGCAAAAAACTTAACCTGGTCACTGGACCGTGAAATTGAGGTCAAGGTCAAAAGCCATATGGCAGACTGATATGTACTAACAAAGACCAAGCTATATACCAAATATCATTGACCTATGGCTTGTAGTTATTGAGAAACAGACTTAAGCAAAAAAACTTGACCTGATCACTGGACCGTGAAATTGAGGTCAAGGTCAAAAGCCATATGGCAGACTGACATGTACTAACTAAGACCAAGCTTTATACCAAATATCATTGACTAATAGCTTGTTGTTATTGAGACTTAAGCAAAAAAACTTAACCTAGTCACTGAACCGTAAAATTGAGGTCAAGGTCAAAAGCCATATGGCAGACTGACATGTACTGACCAAGACCAAGCTATATACCAAATATCATTGACCTATAGCTTGTAGTTATTGAGAAACAGACTTAAGCAAAAAACTTAACCTGGTCACTGGACCATGAAATTGAGGTCAAGGTCAAAAGCCATATGACAGACTGACATGTACTAACCAAGATAAAGCTATATATCAAATATCATTGACTTCTAGCTTGTACCGGTAGTTATTGAGAAATGGACTTAAACAAAAAAACTTAACCTTGTCACTGGACCGCGAAATATAGGTCAAGATCACATGATTTAGGGTCCGACAGATAGAGTTTACGCCGCCGCCGCCGTCGCGGTCATACTTTGCACGCCTATGTCTTTCGTCGCGGGCGAGACAAAAAAGAAGGTAAACCGGAAATGTGTAAAAGAGACAACGAACCAAAGGGGAGTAATGACAACCGAAAGCCTCCATAAAATCTTCAATGAATGTTGAGGAAACCCCCACCCTATGGCAGGTCAGAGTCGGCCCCTTAATAAAGAGTTATCAAATAAACACCATCCTAGACTTTTTAAAACTTCTAATTTGTGCCTTAAGTATGACTTTTCCTTGTTTTGGTACGAACTACTCTCGGTCAGTACTTGACAGGAGGAGTCTTATCTGTGAAGGTCCACCAACTTTGCAAATTTTTCGTGGAAAATGTAACATTTTGCTATATACAGATATTTCCTTCCTAGTTGGATTCAACCCCATGTGGACTCATGACACTGTTCTATAGTACATGAGCTGTAATATCCCACCAGGAAATGTCAGTACTGTAAATACCAAACAACGGCAGTAGAATACCGAAGGAACAAAGCACAAGATGACACAAATCAAAGTCCAGAGACAAGGCAAAAGCAAGAACACCAAAAGACGGAAGACCAAAGACACCACATGCCCACAAAACACACGAACGTTACATATACAACACAAAAAACTAAAGCTAAAAAAACCAAAATGTTACATTTTTGCATAGTATATAGGCAGNATTGTAACATTGCATGCCCATGTGACTGGAGATCATTGCAATAACAGCATCCTGCAACTGAAATTGTCACTTGTAAACAATACTTGGCTTCATTTTTACTAAAAATTAAGTACGTCACTGACTTTGCAACAAAAAAACCCCAAAACACACACATGTTTTAATATAATACATCCGGGAGTCAAAAGGAACAGCTTTTATCCTATGGTAATAAGACAATTCATCCGGGAGTCCGATAGTCTAAAGGAACAGCTTTTATTTGGTTAAAAGACAATTCATCCGGCTGTCTAAAGGAACAGCTTTAATCCTTCCATTCACAAAACACCAATAGGTAAACGTCTGGGGTGAACAGAATAGCAATAATAAACAAAATGGCCACATGATCAATAATGATGAAAATTAAAAGAGTTACAAAACAAGGACATCGTTGTGATTTACAGTCTCTTCTTATAATAATTTCAATTGAAAGAGGTATTAAACGTCTAATCTGTTATTACTTGTAGTAATATCACAAATGTGTTTCATTTATACAACCAGAGCCTGATGTAGCATCCTCAATAAACACTAGGCGGCGCTCTTTTGGGGACAGCCATTGTGAAACTGGTTGAACACTTTTCACTTACCTGTGTTGTACAGAAAGGTACCAGAGTTATATTTACAAAATTACATATCCAGACAGTGGCGCCCCTAGTGTTTATTAAGGATGCTACCTGGTGTGAATAACTATGTTGCCTTAGTCATTCACAATAAAGATGCAAATTACTAAATAAATTCATACATACGACCGAATCAAAAGCATATTAGAGTGAAAAATCAATTAACATCAACTTTGCAATGAAATATATAAGCATTGAAATCACTTTTCACTGAAAAATTTCAGCTGATGTTCAGTGTTTTTCAGATTTAAATGAAATATTTGCTTTGAAGAAGAATTCTTTAGGATGTGGATAGTTCGCTTGTGTGAGGTTGGCTGCTGCCGGTGATCATATAATGAAAGGTATTGATAAATACCTTTCCTGAAAATGATGTATCAAATGATTGCTTATTGTTTGAGCTTTACAAAGAACCCAAATTTTTACAATTTCCATGCCCTATACGTTTCATAGCGCCATTAAACGTACCCCTACCCCTATGAAATATTGAGGAAAATTTAGATATTTTCATTGAAATTGCGTAAGTTTGATGGTCTAAAGAACCCGAAGTGCATCTCGTTTCCTGATTCTGAAAATTGTTTTTAGTTTTACAATCTATTTTCTTGAATATAAAACATGTTAACATTATGTTAACATATTCTTAATGACCAAAGTTTTATTTTCAAATAGACCAAATAAATAGATCTTTGAATATTTCCGATTTTGATTAAGTTTTGTCATTCTTTTGCCCAATATACTTTTTAGTAAACAAATATCATTTAAAGTAGGTATCAAATGAATGCTTATTATATTTGCTTTACAACTATTACATATAATGGCCATTCTTATGTGATATAAACATCATACATCAATAAATCTTATCCCTACCCCAACAAATTTACTATAAAGTCTATGTTCGCATAAAAATAACCAGAACACTCAAAATGTGTGTTGTACATGACAATGTTTCATAAATTATACCATGATTTCGTATTTTAACAGCCATTTGCTGATTTAAACTCAATATTTTGCCTGAAATTGATGAAAAATGGGAATTTTCAACATTTCAGATTTGCCCAAATTTCACTGTTAAATCATTATATATGCCAAATCTGGAGGATATGTCTACAGATATGCCAATTAATTGTTCTAAGCAATACATGAGTCGTCTTAAAACAGTGTTAAGAGAAAGAAGAAGTGTTTGATGTGACTCATACCGAAAATCTTACCCCTACCCCACAAATTTTCCTTAAAATTGTCAATTTTTTGTCTATGTTCAATACAAATTAACTTAAACACGCAAAATGTGTGTTGTATATGACAATGTTCCATAAATTATTCCATGATTTCGTATTTAAACAGCCATTAATTCTTCTCCAATATCTGTTACAACAATTATTGCTCCTGGACATGTGATAATATGATTAAGGCACTGAATCTCTTGCTAGACAACATTTATGTTTGTTTCGGCACCATTGTTTATCATCAGGTCATTGGAATCCCCATGGGTACTAAGTGTGCACCTCTTATTGCAGATCTTTTTCTGTTCTAATACGAACGGGATTTCATGAAAAAACTACAAAATTGAACCATAACAAATAGTGATAAACTTATTTCTATTTTCAATGATAATAGCAGGTATATTGACGATATCCTTACCATTGACGATCCCCAGTTTTTAGCTTATGTTGACACCATTTACTCACAACAACTGAAACTTAATAAGGCAAACCTTGATTCTAAATACTGCCCTTTTCTAGATCTGAGTATCATCATTGACTCTGGTAAAATAAAAATTAAAGTTTATGATAAAAGGGATGATTTTGATTTTACTATTACTAATTTCCCATTTCTTGACGGCGGCGTTCCCCTAGCTCCATCCTACGGTGTGTATATATCTCAACTTGTACGATTCGCTCGCAATTGTTCTACCCTTGATGATTTTAATGAGTGTAACCTTACTCTCACATCCAAACTTTTACGACAAGTTTACTGATTTCATAATTATTAAATACTTTTAAGAAGTTTTACAGAAGGTATGAACATTTGATATCTAGATATGATGTGACTCGCAAACAGCTAATTACAAATGGCATTTCTCATCCTCGATTTTATGGAAATGTTGTTACAAAATGTCAAAAACTGATAAATAATCCAGAAAAACTGGGACGTAACCTACATTCTTTACGTAATGGTGGATATCGACGAGGTATTCTGAACAAATCCGTTAAATTGGCTTTGGACTCCAGTGACCTGAAGACTTTACATATATACTGGCCTCTCACTGATAATGCCGATGTCTACTGAAATACATGAAGACTCTTTACTAAACCCTTCGGGGAGTTTTGAGTTTGATTTTTCTTCCGTAGTGCGACAGTGTTTTACCAACAGACTAGATTCCTTGAGCTAGCCGGCAGTTTAGCGGCGAGCACTCTTTGACCCTTCTTTCAAAATTACGTTTTGTCATATGCTTTTGTCTGTTTCAAGATAGTGGTCATTAAGTTAGTAGTCTACCTGTATTGGGTTTTATTCGCATGTTTATGATACTATAGGGAAACGGGATAGAGAAAGGGGAGGTTTGGGTACCCATAAACCGGTTAAACCCTACCACTGGCTTTTGCTAGTGCCGGTACCAAGTCCGGCTATCCCGAGTTCCTATCGTTATTTATGTCTGTCTCTTGTTTTCAATATTGTTTTTCTGGTGCAGTTTGCTTGTGAATTGTGGCATGTGATTGTAGTTCTTGGCCATTGTAGGTGTTTGCTGTTATCCTGTTTTTTGTAATTAGTTGACTTAAAATCAATATTTTGCCTTAAATTGATGAAAAATGTGAATTTTCAACATTTCAGATTTGCCCAAATTTCACTGTTAACCCGTTATATATGCCAAATCTGGAGGATATGTCTGCAGATATGCCAATTAATTGTTCTTAGCAATACATGAGCTGTCTTAAAACAGTGTTTAGAATATCAAGGGGTGTTTAATGTGACTCTGAATACAGTGAATCTTACTCGTACCCCAACAACTTTTCCCTAAAATTGTCAATTTTTATCTATCTTCGCATAAAAATAACCAGAACATGCAAAATGTGTGTTATATATGACAGTGTTGCATGAATTATATCATGATCTGGTATTTTAACAGCCATTTGTTGACTTAAGCTAAATATTTGGCCCAAACTGATGGAAATTGGGAATTTTCTACATTTCAGTTTTCTCCAAAGTGCATTGTTAAATCGTAATATATGTCAAATCTGGAGGATTCATCTGCAAATATGCCATTTAATTGTTCTAAGCGATACATTAGTTGTCTTAAAACACTGTTTAGAAAAACAAGGACTGTTTAATGTGACTCTAAATACGGAAAAAAATACCCTACAAATTTTCCATATAATAGTCAATTTTTTTACTATATTCACATCAAAATAACAAAAACCCAAAATCTGCATTGCATATAACAATATTGCATAATTTTTTATCAAGATTTGTCAATTTAAGTCCCACTTGTCAGCTTAAACTCAATATTTTGTACAGAAGTGATGAAAAATGGGAATTTTCAGCATTTCAGATTGTCCAAAATTCACTTTTAAATAGTTATATGTTGCAAATCTGGAAGATTTATATGCAGATATGCAAATTCATTGTTTAAACCGATATATAAGTTTAGTAAAACAATGTTTAGAAGAACAAGGAGTGTTCAATGTGACTCTAAATACCGAAAATTTTACCCCTACCCCAAGAAAATGGTGCTTCAAAATCCTCAGAATATGTATGTCTGTACATTTATATCAACAAAACATACTAATATTTTACTTTCTTTTAAAAAATTGCATTTTATATATCACAATATGCAATTTTAAAGCCAAATATGGGTAAAATTGTATATTTTGGGCGAAATTCGTGAAAAATGGGATTTTTCAGCATTTTGGAATTTTACAAAATTCAAAGTTGAATTGTTGTATAACTGCCCATAAACCACACACATGATCTTATTTGTGATATATTGGAGTCTCTGTGTATTTTTGGTTTTTGAAATGATACGTTATTGGACCTTTATACAGTGTTTAAGCTTTTCAAGCTGAATAAAATGAAATAAATTATGTTGAATAATTGTTGTAAGGGGTTATATATTTGTAATTTATGAGACTGTAGTTATTCTAAAATGTTTAAAAATATTTTTTCTTATGACTTAGATATACTGAAAGGATATCTAATCCGCATTTTCAAGTTACATACCAATTTCATGAAGTATTTGCATCTCAAAGTCAAAACAGCAGAAATTCTGAAAAACGGAAAATTCCCATTTTGCATACAATTTCGAGCAAAAGAGTCAAAAAGGGACCTCTTTTAAGTTTTAATCAACTTAAATGATCTGCGTGTTAGCTTTAGTGAAATAAACACTTTAATTCCAATACAACATTATTCTTTAATCATTTAGAGCCTGAATATTTCATATTTTCCCTTAATTTTTAGGGGAGGGGTGCTAATTTGGTTATTTGTTCTCTATCAGTTTTTAAACATCTTTGATTTTATGGTCTTCCAAACGTTTAGATTTTATCTGCACTGAAGAGACATAAGTTGTCGAAATGCGCATATGCAGAAATTAAATTCACAGTAACTTCGGTATTTAGTTATTTGACATTTCTGAACCTACAATACGTCTGAAACTAAAATGTTTTCACACGATTTGTTGCTTACGTATCATAAATCATTATTACAACGGCAATTATTAAATATATATTCAGATTTTTACGACCATAAAGTCAGAATGTTGAAATTGTGAAAAAATTGAAAATTCCGAAAATTCCCATTTATAAAAAATTGTTTACCTAAAACCAAAAATTCATGGACTTTAATGGTTTTATTTTCCAATATTGTATCACAACTGATAAGTTAGGCATAAAATCTAGATCAAATGACGAGGGTTGTTTATCTGAAAGGAATAGACAGCCTAAAATTGTCATTTTCGCTATTTTTCTTGCAGGAGGAGGGGTACATTTTTTGTATCCCCAGGTCATAAAAATGGCGTTAAGTGCCCAAACTTGAGTCCATTGTAAAGGATATTTAATTAGCTTAAATTTGGTACCAAATTTCAGTACATATTACTAATCATTTAATAATTATGGAGCTTAAAAGATGAAACATAGGTTAAAACGAAAATACAAGAGTTTTTCGTGGTGTACTATTAAAGTGGCCCTAAACTGTCCATTCATGCAGGTTATGTTCGTGTTAACACGTTTTATTTTGAAGAGGGGATATAGGAGGACTGAAAAAATCGGTCTAGATGGGAAGTGGGGGTGCACGGAAAGTGATTTCAGCCCATGGCCTATCAAGGAATGAGTCCGATATGAAATTGTATCCCTAATATAGAGCTCTTTTTGGTTAGATAAGATAAAAAATCACCAAAGGGAGGATTGTTCAATGACGAAAAAGTATCTATGTAATTGAAGCTAAAGGATTGGGCGTGTTTTTTTTACATTCATTTTGAAAACGCCCTTCGAGGAATGCAGCCGAATAAGAGTGGAGAGTTATATTTGCTTAAAGATGAGCACAGTTTGTATCCATTTTAATTCCGATAGTCTGTTTAAAAAATTCCTCAACTGGACAATTATACTGTCAATCTGATTCGAGTCCTCAAAATTAGACAAATATATTGTCCATTCGAAAATATGATCAAAATTCCGACTGCATGTAAAATAAACTCACATACGTTGTACTTTGTGTAAATTTTTTCATCTTCAGATTTCTCCCGACATTGTGTGATGTATTACCTTGAAGGGCAAACAAGAACTTTTGTCTTTGTTTTGAATTTTTTTTTTATTCAAACCGTAATAAAGAGCTCATTTGGACGATGATTGTTCCAACGATATCCAATATATATCATTAGGACCAAGGTATATTGTATCATAATGTCGATCTATATATATATATATATATATATGTGTATATATATATATATATATATATATATATATATATATATACTCTATCCACGACTTCTCTGCATTTGAGTTGAAGACAAAAAATGCAAGTCACAAGAAAAGTTTTGTCAAATTAGCCCATGAAATGGTTGTCGGTAATGTGATCACAATATCGAATTTGGGAGCATAAGTATAACAAAGCAAAGGGAACATGATACAGTTATTGTATATCTTCTTTCTATCTGTTTTATTGCTTCCATATTTTAGTATATTTTTTCTGTAAGCTAATCAAATAGAGTATATTATTTATATTTATCTGATTTTGCGGAATAATTTATTAAAAATATTAATTTTGTTTTTGAAGTGGGACACATTATTTGAAAAAAAAAATAATGAATTACTTCAAATTGTTAAAATATATAATAGAAGTATTTATATATGATACATAAGACCGTTTATCAAACAGACCATCACTTTTTATAATGATTTAAACCTGGGACATC
>MJUU01050909.1:0-17105 GCA_002080025.1 Modiolus philippinarum | reverse complement strand
ACAGTGATTTTTTGAACAGAGCAAAAACACTGTCCCAAAAGCTGCTTAGTCAGGGATTTGTTCAACCTATGTTAATTTCATCCCTCGAGAAATTCTATGGCCGTCACCATAACATTATTGAAAGATATGACGTGTCAGTATCCCAAATGAAATTGGATATTTTCAGCTAGATTCACGTCTCACCGGATTTGACTACCGATTTGGACATTTTCCTGGAATGACTCACTCACAGTGTGACGGGTGCTGTTAACAGAGCAAGACATACTTGCCCTTTCGGAGCACCTGATGTCACTCTCAGTTTCCCAGGAGTTTACGCTGTAAGTGCCTTTGTTTTGAATGTTGTTATTTCTATTTCTGTGCCACATTTTCTCCATTTGATAGTATATCAATACCCACAATACTGAAACTTTCTGTTATTTAACCTACACCATAGAAGAAAAGGCACATTTTGTCCATTCGATGTAATATCTGTGCCCGCAATAATGAAGCATACTGTTAATTAACCTAAAACACATAAAAAGACACATTTTCTCCGATTGATCTTATAATGATGCCAGCAATACTGACACTTGCTGTTATTTAACCTAAATCATATAAAAAAGGCAAATTTTTACCATTTGATATTTATTCGATACCTGCAATACTGATACTTACTGCAATTGAACCTAAAACATATAAGAAAGGGAACATTTCCTCCATACGATAATACATGTATATTGATGCCTGCAATACTGAAACTTTCTATAATTTTGATATAAATCATATAAGAAAATGCACATTTTACCCATTTCATATTATATTGATACCCTCAGCACTGAAACTTTCTGTAATTTAAGCCTAAATCATATAAGAAGATGCACATTTTTGCTGTTTCTTATTATACTAGGACTTACACAAGGAAAACAAAATTATTAAGCCCAGTCTTTTAATTTCAGCTTCCGCTACATAGACGATGTTCTTTCTCTTAATAATCCTAGATTTAAGGAGTATTTACATCAGATCCATCCCAATGAGCTTGAAATTAAGAAACAACTGATACACCTACTTCAGCTTCGTACCTAGATTGACGAATATGGACGTTTGAAATCTAAGCTATATGACAAGCGTCATGATTTTAATTTCCAAATTCTGTACGTTCCCTTTCTTAGCAGCAATATACACACCTCTTAAGCATATGGAGTGTACATTTCACAGTTGATTCGTTACTGTCGAGTGTGTAGTTTGAACAGCGATTTTTTGAACAGAGCAAAAACGCTGTCCCAAAAGCTGCTTAGTCAAGAATTTCTTCAACCTATGTTAATTTCATCCCTCAAGATTATTCTATCGCCGTCACCATAATATTATTGAAAGATATGACGTGTCAGTACCCCAAATGAAGTTGGAAATTTTCAGCTAGATTTACGTCTCTCCGGATTTGACTGCCGATTTGACATTTTCCTGGATTTACTTACACACAATGTGACGGGTCCTGTTAACAGAGCAGGACATGCTTACCCTTCCGGTGCTCCTGATGTCACTCTCAGTTTCACGGGAGTTCACACTGTGAGTGCCTTTGTTTTGAATTGTCTTATTTCTGTGCTTTTTGTCTGTTAAGCGTCATTGTTTTCTGTGGCTTACGTCATTGTTTTCGGTGTTCTTGTTTTTGCCGTGTCCTTGGACTTCAGTTTTTGTAAATTCCACTCCTTTGTTCCTTCGGTGTTCTACTACCGTTGATTGATGCCCGCTACACTGAAACTTGCAGTTATGTTACCTAAAACATATAAAAAAAAGTACATTTTCTCCACTTGATGTTTTATCGATGCCCGCAAAACTGAAAGGTGCTGTAATTTAACCAAAGACATATAAGAAATGGTACATTTTTTCTATTCGATAGTATATAAATCACTGCAATACTGAAACATTCTGTAATTTAACCTACAACTGATAAGATTAGCTACATATCTCCCTTCGATAGTATATCAATATCTGCAATACTGAAACTTTCTAAAATTTCACCTATAACATACAAAAAAGGCAAATTTCGTCCATTAGAAATTATATCCATGCGCGCATTATTGAAACTTGTTGTAATTTAACCTTAATCATAAAAAGGTACATTTTCTCCATTCGATAGTATATCAATGACCGCAATACTGGAACATTCTTTAATTTAACCTACAACATATAAGAAAAGCCATATTTTCTCCATTCGATAGTATATCAATACACGCAATACTGAAACTTTCTGTTATTTAACCTACAAAATAAAAGAAAAGGCACATTTTGTACATTCGATGTAATATCAATGCCCGCAAAACTGAAACTTGCTATTATTTAACCTAAAACATATAAAAAGACACATTTTCTCCATTTGATCTTATAATGATGCCAGCAATACTGACACTTGCTGTTATTTAAGCTAAATCATATAACAAAAGGCACATTTTTACCATTTGATATTTATTCGATACCTGCAATACTGACACTTACTGTAATTTAACCTAAACATATAAGAAAGGGAACATTTCCTGCATTCGATAATACATGTATATTGATAGCTGCAATACTGAAACTTTCTGTAATTTTAATATAAATCATATAAGTAAATGCACATTTTCTCAATTTCATATTATATTGATGCCTTCAGCACTGAAACTTTCTGTAATTTAAGCCTAAATCATATAAGAAGATGCACATTTTTGCTGTTTCTTATTATACTAGGACTTACACAAAGAAAACAAAATTATTAAGCCCAGTCCTTTAATTTCAGCTTCCGCTACATAGACGATGTTCTTTCTCTTAATAATCCTAGATTTAAGGAGTATTTAGATCAGATCTATCCCAATGAGCTTGAAATTAAGAAACAACTGATACACCTACTTCAGCTTCGTACCTAGATTGACGAATATGGACGTTTGAAATCTAAGCTATATGACAAGCGTCATGATTTTAATTTCCCAATTCTGAACGTTCCCTTCTTAGCAGCAATATACACACCTCTTCAGCATATGGAGTGTACATTTCACAGTTGATTCGTTACTGTCGAGTGTGTAGTTTGAACAGCGATTTTTTGAACAGAGCAAAAACGCTGTCCCAAAAGCTGCTTAGTCAAGAATTTCTTCAACCTATGTTAATTTCATCCCTCAAGAATATTCTATGGCCGTCACCATAACATTATTGAATGATATGACGTGTCAGTACCCCAAATGAAATTCGAAAGTTTCAGCTAGATTTACGTCTCTCCGGATTTGACTGCCGATTTGACATTTTCCTGGATTTACTTACAAACAATGTGACGGGTGCTGTTAACAGAGCAGGACATGCTTACCCTTTCGGAGCTCCTGATGTCACTCTCAGTTTCACGGGAGTTCACACTGTGAGTGCCTTTGTTTTCAATGTTGTTATTTCTGTGCTTTGTGTCTGTTAAGCGTCATTTGTTTCTGTGTCTAACGTCATTGTTTTCTGTGTTCTTGTTTTGGCCGTGTCCTTGGACTTCAATTTTTGTACATTCCACTCCTTTGTTCCTTCGGTGTTCTACTACCATTGATTGATGCCCGCTACACTGAAACTTGCAGTTATGTTACCTAAAACATATAAGAAAAGGTACATTTTCTCCACTTGATGTTTTATCGATGCCCGCAAAACTGAAAGGTGCTGTAATTTAACCAAAGACATATAAGAATGGTACATTCTTTCTATTCGATAGTATATAAATGACTGCAATACTGAAACATTCTGTAATTTAACCTACAACTGATAAGATTAGCTACATATCTCTATTCGATAGTATATCAATATCCGCAATACTGAAACTTTCTAAAATTTCACCTATAACATAGAAAAAAGGCAAATTTTGTCCATTAGAAATTATATCCATGCGCACATTATTGAAACTTTTTGTAATTTAATCTTAAACATAAAAGGTACATTTTCTCCATTCGATAGTATATCAATGACAGCAATACTGGAACTTTCTTTAACCTACAACATATAAGAAAAGCCATATTTTCTCCATTCGATAGTATATCAATACACGCAATACTGAAACTTTCTGTTATTTAACCTACAACATAGAAGAAAAGGCACATTGTGTCCATTCTATGTAATATCAATGCCCGCAATACTGAAGTTTGCTGTTATTTAACGTAAAACACATAAAAAGACACATTTTCTCCATTTGATCTTATAATGATGCCAGTAATACTGACACTTGCTGTTATTTAAGCTAAATCATATAACAAAAGGCACATTTTTACCATTTGATATTTATTCGATACCTGCAATACTGACACTTACTGTAATTTAACCTAAAATATATAAGAAAGGGAACATTTCCTGCATTCGATAATACATGTATATTGATGCCTGCAATACTGAAACTTTCTATAATTTTGATATAAATCATATAAGAAAATTCACATTTTCTCCATTTCATATTATATTGATACCCTCAGCACTGAAACTTTCTGTAATTTAAGCCTCAATCATATAAGAAGATGCACATTTTTGCTGTTTCTTATTATACTAGGACTTACACAGATAAAACAAAAATATTAAGCCCAGTCCTTTAATTTCAGCTTCCGCTACATGGACGATGTTCTTTCTCTTAATAATCCTAGACGTTTATGGACGTTTGAAATCTAAGCTATATGACAAGCGTCATGATTTTAATTTCCCAATTGTGAACGTTCCCTTTCTTAGCAGCAATATACACACCTCTTCAGCATATGGAGTGTACATTTCACAGTTGATTCTTTACTGTCGAGTGTGTAGTTTGAACAGAGCAAAATCGCTGTCCCAAAAGCTGCTTAGTCAAGAATTTGTTCAACCTATGTTAATTTCATCTCTCAAGAATATTCTATGGCCGTCACCATAACATTATTGAAAGATATGACGTGTCAGTACCCCAAATGAAATTGGAAATTTTAAGCTAGATTTACGTCTCCCCGGATTTGACTGCCGATTTGACATTTTCCTGGATTTACTTACATACAAGTGACGGGTGCTGTTAACAGAGCAGGACATGCTTACCCTTTCGGAACTCCTGATGTCACTCTCAGTTTCACGGGAGTTCACACTGTGAGTGCCTTTGTTTTGAATGTTGTTATTTCTGTGCTTTGTGTCTGTTAACCGTCATTGTTTTCTGTGTCTAACGTCATTGTTTTCTGTGTTCTTGTTTTGGCCGTGTCCTTGGACTTCAATTGTTGTAAATTCCACTCCTTTGTTCCTTCGGTGTTCTTCTACCGTTGATTGATGCCTGCTACACTGAAACTTGCAGTTATGTAACCGATCACATATAAGAAAAGGTACATTTTCTCCACTTGATGTTTTATCGATGCCCGCAAAACTGAAAGGTGCTGTAATTTAACCAAAGACATATAAGAAATGATACATTTTTTTCTATTCGATAGTATATAAATGACCGCAATACTGAAACATTCTGTAATTTAACCTACAACTGATAAGATTAGCTAAATATCTCCATTCGATAGTATATCAATATCCGCAATACTGAAACTTTCTAAAATTTCACCTATAACATAGAAAAAAAGCACATTTTGTCCATTAGAAATTATATCCATGCGCGCATTATTGAAACTTGTTGTAATTTAACCTTAAACATAAAAAATGTACATTTTCTCCATTCGATAGTATATCAATGACCGCAATACTGGAATTTTCTTAAATTTAACCTACAACATATAAGAAAAGCCATATTTTCTCCATTCGATAGTATATCAATACACGCAATACTGAAACTTTCTGTTATTTAACCTACAACATAGAAGAAAAGGCATATTTTGTCCATTCGATGTAATATCAATGCCCGCAATACTGAAGCTTGCTGTTATGAAACCTAAAACACATAAAAAGACACATTTTCTCCATTTGATCTAATAATGATGCCAGCAATACTGACACTTGCTGTTATTTAACCTAAATCATATAACAAAAGGCACATTTTTACCATTTGATATTTATTCGATACCTGCAATACTGACACTTACTGCAATTGAACCTAAAACATATAAGAAAGGAAACATTTCCTCCATACGATAATATATTGATGCCTTTCAATACTGAAACTTTCTATAATTTTGATATAAATCATATAAGAAAATGCACATTTTCTCAATTTCATATTATATTGATACCCTCAGCACTGACACTTTCTGTAATTTAAGCCTAAATTATATAAGAAGATGCACATTTTTGCTGTTTCATATTATACAAGGGCTTACACAAAGAAGCAAAAACATTAGGCCCAGTCCTTTAATTTCAGCTTCCACTACATAGCCGATGTACTTTCTCTTAATAATCCTAAATTTTAGGAGTTTTCACCTCAGATCTATCCCAATTAGCTTGAAATTAAAGAAACAACTGATACACCTACTTCAGCTTCGTATCTAGATCTTTTACTGTATATTGACGAATATGGACGTTTGAAATCTAAGGTATATGACAAGCGTCATGATTTTAATTTCCCAATTGTGACCGTTCCCTTTCTTAGCAGCAATATACCCACCTCTCCATCATATGGAGTGTACATTTCACAGTTGATTTGTTACTGTCGAGCGTGTCGTTTGAACAGTGATTTTTGAACAGAGCAAAAACACTGTCCCAAAAGCTGCTAAGTCAGGGATTTGTTCAATCTATGTTAATTTCATCCCTCGTGAAATTCTATGGCCGTCACCATAACATTATTGAAAGATATGACGTGTCAGTATCCCAAATGAAATTGGACATTTTCAGCTAGATTCACGTTTCGCCGGATTTGACTACCGATTTGGACATTTTCCTGGATTGACTCACTCACAGTGTGACGGCTGTTAATAGAGCTGGACATGCTTACCCTTTCGGAGCACCTGATGTCACTCTCAGTTTCCCGGGAGTTCACACTGTAAGTGCCTTTGTTTTGAATGTTGTTATTTCTATTTCTGTTCAACATTTTCCCCATTTGATAGTATATCAATACCCACAATACTGAAACTGTCTGTTATTTAACCTACACCATAGAAGAAAAGGCAAATTTTGTCTATTCGATGTAATATCAATGCCTGCAATACTGAAACTTGCCGTCATTCAACCTAAAACATATAAGAAAAGGAACACTTCCTACAAGCGATAATATATTGATGCCTGCAATACTGAAACCTTCTGTAATTTTAATATAAATCATATAAGAAAATGCACATTTTCTCCAAAATGGCATTAACCAATCAGCCACCCAACAGATCTTTAAAAACATTTTATGCATCACTGACCGTGTGACGGTTGCTGTTAACAGAACAGGACATGCTTACTCTTCCGGAGCACCTGATGTCACTCTCAGTTTCACTTGAGTTCACACTGTGAGTGCCTTTGTTCTGAATGTTGTTATTTCTGTTTCTGTGCTTTGTATCTGTCTAACGTGATTGTTATTGCGTCTAACGTCATTGTTTTCTGTGTTCTCATTTTTGCCCTGTCTTTGGACTTCTATTTTTGTGAATTTCACCCCTTTGTTCCTTCGGTATTCTACTGCCGTTGTTACATATTATATTGATACCCTCAACTGAAACTTGCAGTAATTTGACCTATAACATATAAGAAAGGCAAATTTTGTCCATTCGATATTATATCCATGCCCGCATTATTGAAACTTCTTGTAATTTAACCTAAAACATATAAGAAAAGGTACATTTCCTCCATTCGGTAATATATCGATGCTCGCAATACTGATTATTTTACGATTTATATTTTTTTATTATTTTACGAAAGGATATGAAGTAAATGAACATGAGACCATAACACATATGTTAACTCCAACTGCAATAATTTTAATGAGCAGCACTAGAACCCAAAACAAAGGAAATCCATATTTTCAAAAAATGTTTAACATGCATAAAACCAATCGAAATGCGAATAATATCAGTAATATCAAATATAGCAATAGACAAAACTACGATGGAGGGAATTAATCCTTTTAAGAATTTTAAGAATTTTAGAATTTACATAAATTTAGATAATAGTAATTGAACTTAGTCTCATGTTCATTTACTTCATATCCTTTCGTAAAATAAATGAACACATGAGATATTATCTCATGTACAAGTACACCATATCTAAGAAAATAAAGAGCATACATCTCTACTACGGGGAATTGTTTTACCAACTCCAAACTGCAATAAAAGACTCCTGTATTAAATATTTTACGAAATTATATGGAGTAAATGAATATTGTTTTAATTTAACCTAAAAAATATAAGAAAATGCACATTTTCTCCATTTCGTATTATATCAATGACCACAATATTGAAACTTTCTGTACTTAATCTACAAGATATAAAGCCACAACAAAATGATTTATAGATTCTCATCCCCTCCCACCCCATTTGTTCTAAGCTCAATTTGTTTTTTCTACAAATTAACTTCATAGGGTCTAAGAAAAGCCACATTTTCTCCATTCGATAGAATATTACTACCTGAAATACTGAAACTTTCTGTAATTTAACCTACAACATATAAGAAAAGGTAAATTTTAACCATTCGACATGAAATTGATGCCCGTAGTATTGAAACTTGCTGTACCTTAACCTAAATCATATAAGAAAATGCACATTTTCTCCATTTCATACTATATCGATGCCCGCAATACTGAAACTTACTGTAATTTAACTTAACACATAAAGAAGGCAAATTTTGTCCATTCCATATTTTATCCATGCCCGCTTTATTGAATCTTGTTGTAATTTAACCCAAAACATAAAAAGGCACATATTCTCCTTTTGATATATTGATGCCTGAAAAGATTGAAACTTGCTGTAATTTAACCTTAAAAATTTATAATGCCAAGTCTTCTCACAATCGACTTGATGAGTGCCCTGTGTTTGTCTAGATGTTGTAATCGTCCACTAGCTTAAGACACTAGTGTGTCGGGAAACTGATGACAGTGATTGTAAGAACACTTTGCCAGTTTAATTAATGTTTGTTGACAACCTTGCATCCATGACCAGGAAAGACATGGATGTGGCGTTGTCGACAATTAGCAAAGAATTCCGCTCAAACCGGTGCTAGGGGCCGTCTTGAACTCACTATGAGGTTCGAGCAAATCTCATTGTTGAAGGCCTCATGGAGCCTTCAAGATTAAGAACAACAATAAAAGCGTTGTTCCTTTGCTTGTTTTTACCATGAATTTGTAGAGACTTGTACATTTACTCCATATCCTTTCATTCACCATATGAGGAAAAGAACATTTCATTCATTCAATCAATGCCTAAAATATTACTAAAAAATTTCTTTAGAGACATATATTTCTCTGACTTGCTGTAAATGTACTAGAAAAAAATATAACAAAAGGGACATTTTAAATGCTGGTTGGTGTTGTGAATATTGAAAATTTGATAAACATATATCACAATAAGGATTATTTTGTGCACATTATTTTCATTTTATCAATAATCCTTATTGTGAAATACGTTTATCAAATTTTCAATATTACAAAAATTACATTCTTAGGGGTAATGGACTACATATACAATACATATAAGAAACGCTTCATTGAGGTGTTCCATATATCTAATTAATATGTTAGTATTTTTTTTTTTTTGTTTGCTTGTTAAATTTGCGGTTGTAAAAAGCGTCTAAGCGTCTAAAAATAGAAATTAAATAATAAGCAGAGTTTTTTTACAGAAAGTAAGAAAATATATCCATAAAATGCGCGGATTTTGAATGAAACAATTAACCGCACCTTACACGATGTAAACGCAAAAAAATTTATACGATGCACGCATACAATTCACACGATGAAAGCTATTTGGATAACAAAATACCGAAGTTACTGTTATTCCGAATGTTGAACCATAACGTTATGATTTCCACCGCTGTATGACAGATCAGAGCGGTCAGGGCTCTTCGACTGGTCAGACCAGTGAGGATTCTACGACAGTTTAGAGCGGTCAGGGCTCTACGACTAGTCAGAGCAGTCAGGATTAAATGACTGCCCCAGGTAAACTTCAAGTTAACTAAGGGCTGTTCTCATGACTTCTCCCAAAGTTAACTTGAACGAGAGGTTATGTCTGCACACTAATGTACAGATGAACAACACGGACCCAATAAAAACCATGGGTGAGATCAGGTGTACCTGTAGAGTAATCTCCTGCTTCTTATAAGATACCCGCCGTGTTGAATATTTCAACTCTAGTAGTAAAGTCAAATTCGGAAGAGGAAAAGCAAACTTTAGTTGTAAAGGGAATCGTAACCACAAGAAAAGTTACACTCTTCTCCTCACACAGTTGACAAATCATGGCTGTATGATATCGGTGTGCTGCTGTTACCTCGATATAATAACATAAATTCACACGTCCATGCGTTCTCGAGAATTGTATCGTAAAGTTTTATATCTTGAATTTTTTTAAAGAAACTATCTCAAAAAATAATAAATATTACTTTTAAATTTAAGTTTTAAAAATGGGTATATATAAGGATATAAATGCTACTGAAAATCTATTTTTTACATATGGTAGTTTCGACAACTTATGTTTCTACAATGCAGATCAAGTTTAAACAATCGAAAGACCTTTAAAGAGCCTACACGACAAATAACCAATGGGATTTAAAGATAATTCAAAATTAACTAAATAGAGGTCTTTGCAAGAGGGGAATTCTAATTAGTTTAACACAATTTTGTAAAATTTAGATAATGCTAGTTTCGGAATGAAGTCCTGGCGGACAAACTATAGAATTAAAAGACTACCTACAGCAGCATCTACCAATCTTACACAAAACGGTAATGAAAATTTTATCTCAGTGTATGGCCATTTTGGCAACTAATGTCTCTTTGATGCACTATAAAAGTCAAATTGTATGAATTTACCATTTTTTGTCTGAATTTGTCTGAAAAATTACTAGACATTCTTCAATGTCTAATTTTGTGCTTAATTTTTCTCGACAAATTCTTAATTGTATTAATTTTGTCTTAAAATTTCTCGACACATTCTCGACAGTCTAAATACGCATGTAAGACTGTTGAAAAAATTCTCGACATTCTTAACATTATGCATTATGTCTGCAATTTCTTGACATGTTCTCGATGTTGTTAATTTTATCCAGAAATTTCTCGACGTGTTCGTGATATTCTTAATTTTGTATAGAAATTGGAAATTTCTCACCATTTGATAAATTTTCTTTTTTTATCTATTATTTATTATAAATCTTGTCTGTTTTAAACTGTGTTCTTAGTTTATATATATATATTGTTAGAATTATGTTCCATTTCTACAAGCATTTATTTTTCAATAATGTCACAAAACCACGATGAAAAGGTGTGGATAAAACAAATAAAGCATTAAATAAATAAAGCGAAATAAAAACATTAAAAATGCAATGGAAAAAAATTACGGTTTCTTCAGTTTCACTTGGATTGTGAACTTTTCAAGGATTTTTTTACAAAATACTACTTTTTATTTCTGCTAAAAATTTTTCAATTTTTTAAGTTCATACCTACTCAACTTATTATTATGCGAAAATGTTAATGTATGGGTATTTTGTGGTGTTTCCTGGTAAAATACAAGCTCTTTAAAGTCCATTTGCATCATACATATAGTGGCACGTATTTTAATTATCTTCACAATGACAGAAAAATTGTGTTGTCAACACTTATCATGGTAATTATCTTTATCCATGGATAAAACTATTTACAAATAATATACCCTTTTTAATATGAAATTTTTCCTAAATTATGATTACTTCTTTCTGGATTACTTTTGGATGATGGCTTTCCATATTATTTGATTTTAATGCTGTTGATGAGGTGGATTCCTTGAAACACGTGTACAGCATAACGAAATTTTTAATATTACGTAAAAAATATTTTTGTTACATAATATTAAGCTAAATTACATTTTTATTGTTTTGTATCATTTTGTCAATGGGAAACCCAAAAAACAATATCCAGACCCAAGCTCTGCAACTGGAGGACAAGTATTTCAGGCAAAACGAAGACCTAAATAAAGGAAACTTGAACAAGATGACAATACTAATGTGATGATGATATGTGCACTGATATTTCAACTTTGTCTAGCACACCGCCTGAACAACAGAATTACAAACAAATTCAAACTGAGAAAACAGGAACGTTGTTTGTGTCATATGTCGAGTTACTTTGTAGATACGTCATTGCGTGTTGTTTATAAAATTTGCATAACTTATCGAACGTTGATTTTTGGAAATCCTTGTCTGGTAAGACTTTGGTTTCTGCAAAATCATTCTTAGTATTCACAATGCTTCTGTTACTAAAAGTTCTCCTTGTACTTTGTAATAATAATCATGTCTTCTGTCTATTTTGAAGTCATCTCCAATCTTATTCAAGCAGAAATTTGGGGACTGAATTGCCTCATCAATTGTCATATCGCATGCAGAATAAGGACATTAGATTTCTGTAATCCTAGTTACGGAATCTGAATAAAATTTTTCACCTGAAGTTACACCCAAAAACTAAATTTTGGATTCACCACTAATCCAAAGTCATGTGAATAAATGTTTGTATATTTATCAATACATTTATGCTTTGCTTTCACTTCATTAGCAACACCCTAGGAGGTAGCAACTTATGTAAAATGTTTAGGATTAAATACTGATTCAAAGGTATCGTCATAATATATTCTTTTTCCCTTTTCGCATTATTTGAAAATTTTTAAGCTTCTAGACGTTTTCATCTTAGGCCTTACCATTCTTGTGAATCAAATTGACGCACTGTTTTTTTTTTTTTTTTTTTTTTTTTTTTTTTTTTAACCATAATGCCTCTTTTTCAGTAATAGGCACATCTTCAATACAACATTTATAATCTTCACTTATTTGAAAATCTTGATTAACTAGGAATGTTGTATTTCCACATTGCTGAACTGATGACTGTTGAGTTGTCTTTATATGTTGTAACCAAAACACATAAAAAATATAAAAATATCTTATTAATGTATATATTAATTATTTTACAATTTCAGTATATACAACATTAGAATTTCTGTCAATGAGATCCACCATCAGCAAATTAGAGGAGGAAAAATGCAATTTCAGAAGAAAATGATCAGCTTATATTTAAACTGGCAACTTTTATTGAAAACGACTACAAGCGAAAAGAAATCACTTCAGCCAAATAACTTCTCAACCGCATCTTCGCTAGCCAAGGGTTACAATTCGCTCCTCTCATCTTCACCCTTGGCGGATTGAGCCACAATTTGTGAAACATCAGTTTCAAATTATCTCCCTTTGAAGTAAGAGTTTCAGTATGATGTATTTTAATAATTAAAGATCATTTATAATATCTAATAATATAACAATTCACAATATATTTCACTACAAGGAAATAACTCTTCAAAAGTAAAGAAAGATTATAAAATCGTGGATATTTTGCAAAATAGAAAAATCACGAAACACCATATTTTAAGTTTTATTGCAACGATATATGGTTAAAATCTGAATGTAAGCAACTTGATTTGCTGCAGCGAAAGTTAACTGCAACCAATCAAAAATGTGGATTTCAGACTACAAAAATCCAGCTTGATCTGCCAAGGGTGAAGATGAGAGGAGCGAATTGTAACCCTTGGGTAGCGAAGATGTCTCACCCGAGACTGTAGTGAAATCAAATTTGAAAAATATATTTTAATATTACACTGGATATATGCACGTTTTGCTATGCTTTTACATTCTTATTCTCAAGTAATGAAAACCTCGTAACATACAAGAAAAAGAGAAAAGTCGTGCAAAATATGCGACTAAAAGATCGATTGTTCCTAGTATTATGGAGATTGCGCAATGGTCATCGCATAAAAGATTTGGCATATAGATTTAATGTCAAGCAACAGATTTTTAACAGTGTAGTACATTATGTATTTTTGAAATACGGATTTTTATCATACTGACCACATAGAGATGTCTTGATCAATAACATGCCGAAGCAATTTCGAGAAGAATTTCCGACTTGTCTTGTCATTAATCAAATAAAAAAATATAGTATTCAATAGACGAATTCAAGGAACTCTTTTGCATAATATCAAAGAAATTTGGAGTATCTGTTGTATTTTAGAGAATTTCAGAATATTCTTGTGAAATAAATTATGAACGATTTTTATTTTATGTGCATAGCTGGTGATTTTTTCGGATTGACTAAAGTCATTGAAACAACTTTTTAATAGCGTTCATCGTCTGCTTGCATCGTGTAAACCGCGTACGTTCATTGTGTAAATCGTGTGCGTTCACATCGTGTATCGTGTAACGAGCGGTTAGTCGTTTCATTCAAAATCCGCGCATTTTATAGATATATTTTCCTGCGTTCTGTGCGACACATTAATTAAGGTCTTTCCCGTTTCCGACGGAAAGACCTTTCTGTATTTCTTCTGTTTATTATTATTCTTTTTTTTTCCGCCGCCAGTTTTTTTTTACTTTGCCAAAAACAGTTCGCGACATATCATTTTGATACTTTATACAATAAACCAATTAGCGAAAAGCTATTTCGAAATAAGGGCCACGACTGAAAACTTTTTTCATTACAGAGTTATCTCCCCGCCCACTGTTTTTCTTGTTATCAGGTAAACTCAGAAACCGTAACTGATATCAAAATTCTGAATAGGGGAAAATGTTTCATTCATCTTCAGGATGATTTGGCATGCAAAAAAAATTTTAGGGGTCGAGACCCCGGTTACGCGTTTTTGACCCCTAATTTTGTCGATTTCTCAAACTTATCGGAATTCGATGAAATTTGGTATCCAGGTTGCTTTTATGACCCTGATAACAAATCTGGGGTCAAAAAAAAATTTCGTCCGCCATTTGAAATTTTGTTATCGCTATATCTCGGAAACGATAAAAAAAATTTATGAAAACATTGTGTTGCAAAAATACTCCTCTCATAAAGATCTACATTTCTGGTTGGTCAAAAAAAAATTTTCGTTCGCCATTTTCAAAATGGCCGCCATTCGAAATTTTGTTATCGCGATATCTCGGAAACGATAAAAAATTTCTGAAAACATTGTGTTGCAAAAAATACTCCTCTCATAAAGATCTACATTTCTGGTTGGTAAAAAAAAAAATGTTCGTCCGCCATTTTCAAAATGGCCGCCATTGGAAATTTTGTTATGACGATATCTCGGAAACGATAAAAAAATTTATGAAAACATTGTGTTGCAAAAATACTCCTCTCATGAAGATCTACATTTCTGGTCGGTCAAAAAAAAATTTCCTCTGCCATTTTCAAAATGGCCGCCATTCGAAATTTTGTTATCGCGATATCTCGGAAACCATAAAAAATTTTTGAAAACACTTTGTTTCAAAAATACTCCCCTTGTTAACATCGTCATTTATGGTTGGCCAAACATTAGACATAACGAAACATAACATTGACGGGGAAAGACCTTGCAATTGTTCTCTGAACAATTGACTTTTTAATTATTATTTAATTTTTATTTTTAAACGCTTAACCAGCTTTTTTTTTACAATTTTTTTTTTACAAATTTTAAAAGCAAATAATAAATTCCAACATATTAAGTAGGTATATGGAACACCACGTGCTTTTCTTATGGTATAAGTATTGGGAAAATAACAATAATGTGCACAAAAATATCATTTATCAAATTTTCAATATTCGCAACACCAAACCCTTTAAAATGTCTCTTTTGTTATATTTTTCTAGTGTATTTACAGCAAGTCAGAGAATAATATGCCTTTAAAGCAAGTTTTAGTAGTATTGTAGGCATTGATATTCAAAAATGTAATATTTAATAAAGAAAGTCTGCTTGTTCTCATGTTTAAGGTTAAAGTACAGCAAATTTCAGTCTTGTGGGCATCATTATAATACCTAATGGAGAATATGTGCCTTTTCTTATATCATTTAGGTTAAGTTTAAGTTTCAGTAATGCGGTCATGTATATAATACGAATGGAAAATTAGCAGGTTTGGCAAATGGGCAGGTTTGGGTACCCATAAGCCGGTTTAACCCTACCACTGGCTTTGCGAGTGCCGGTACCAAGTCCGGCTGTCCCCAGTTCCTATCGTTGTTTACGTTTAACATGCGTGGTATGTGACTATGTTTTATTGATACTAGCCCGTGGTGAAAATTTATTTTTTCTTGTATGTTTCTGGTTAAATTTCAACAAGTTTTAATAATGCTGGCGGCATAGATATTGCGGGCATTGCTATAATATTAAGATGAGAAAATTTGCCTTTTCAAAGTCAAAGGTCAAAAAATTTTCTGTATCATTCATCGTGATAATAATGTGCGCTCAACGTGTGAATCGTGTGCTCTCATCGTGGTGCGTGTGGAAGGGAATGTGAACGTTTCCATCGCTGTAGAATTCTGACTGCTCTGACCAGTCATACTGTCTCGTATTCGCAGATTGTAAAAAAAAATTAGAGAAGAAAAAAAATAATTGATCAAGAAGTAAATCTGGGACATGTTATATTAGTACCGAGGTATATAAAGCAAATTTTATCCAAAGTGAGTAAAAGTGAAACAAGCAAAGAACTGTTAATGCTCTAAATTTAATAATATAAAAGCAGTCAGGACTCTATGACAAGTTAGTGCGGTCAGGGCTTTACGACCAGAACTGGTCAGAGCAGTTAGGATTCTATGACCAGAACAGGTTAGAGCAGGCAGGGCTCCAAAATAGTTATAAAGTTGAATTAGAGTAGTTTTTTATGACTGCTGTATGACTGGTCTAAGTTAACTTGAAAACGGTCCTTAGATGAGCTGTTATGGCTAGTTCAAGTTAACTTTGCGAGAGGTTATGCCTGCACGCTACTGTAGACATTCCTTGGTTTTTACAAAATCATATAAAATCTAGGTATAGTAAGTAACCAAATAAAATCGGTTTCTCCAGCTAGGATTAAAATACTGTTAGATTGTTATCACCTCATCAAAAAATCACGACAAAATACAAGTGACATTTCGTATCAACATTAAATAATAATAAACTTCAAGGCTTGATACTTCAATATTCAGCCTGGTACTTTTGTAATATATATATATAGAATAATGGTAGTTTTGAAGGTCGAGACAGAAAATATCACTGTATCGCAGCGAGTACGATAGGACGAGCTGTGATACTAGTGATATTTTCTGTCGAGACCTTCAAAACTACCATTATTGTTTTAATCGGCAA
>MJUU01050903.1:4460-23014 GCA_002080025.1 Modiolus philippinarum | reverse complement strand
GGGGTAAAACTTGGGATATTCTAGCTGGTAGCCATGACTATATCTTCATTGAATATATTTATATATGTTTCATTGAATTTCAATCAAAATTTTAGTGGCCATGGCAAGTGGGCTATTGCTTATTCATGCTGTGCTTTGCATAGCTCTTTATTGTTAACATGGAAAACATGTTTTACCCTACTATGCCTAATAAATGCCCCAGGGCTTTGCATTTTTCTGAAAAGGGAGCGTTTATTAAGACAAACAAAACTGAAGAAAGATTACACAAAAACCAGTAGAAACATTGAATTTACAAGTTTGATAAAACATAGAATATAATTATAACGTGATCCGATCAGTTAGTGATTTTTTTTCCAAAAAATTGTATATCATGACAAATAAAATGTACTTTTGTTCTGGTTTACGAGTATCTAAATTAATATTTTTAGCCTAGAAAAGGGGGGGGGGCTTTATTAGGCATAATGACTGGCTATGATGAAAATTTTTTTGAGCAGCCATCTTGAAAATGGCATCATTGTATGATACTTTCCAAATATATTTTGGGTTGAGTGTCCGTCCATCTGTCTGTCCCCGATGGTTTTCAGATGATAACTTGAGAACGGATCTGTGGATTTCAACGAAACTTTGCACAGTTATTTAGTACAATAAAACACAGTTTAATTGAGAATTACAGGAAAATCTATTAAGTAGTTTTACAGTTTGGCTATTTTGAATTTTTGACCCATTACGTACAGGGTATCAATTAATCTTCCGTTAGTGCCCTACTTTTCTAATTTTAGAACATTTATCCAACCTTGAGAACCTGTGTTGTCTTTGTGGAAAAGAAACTTCATTAACATTTCGAACATCCAAATTCAAATTGTTACTTTTTGTAGAAAGACGAAGAGGAAACAGAGGAAGATTTGTTAAGAAGACATCTGGAACTCCTGAACAGCTGGAGCGCTGAAGAAAAGATAGAGAAAGAAAACAATTAGGAACATGGCTTAAATGTTTTTGAGAAACTTGCAAAAATAACACTAAACGACGAGTCTGAGTACTTCTGGCTAATAAAGTTAAAGAATGGAGACATCCATTATTCAGCAGCAGAGGTATTTACAAAGCTGTTTGAGGACAACAAGCCTCTAGCACAATACACAAATGCAACAATGGTTGAAACAAGGAGGTCATCATTTATAAAAAAACTTTATGCTTCCAATGTAAAAAAAAAAAAAAACAGAAAAAATGCTGTTGTTGAGCCATAACCATCTAAAGGGCCATCACAGCTTGGGTTTCTACCAGGACTGGGAGAAGCCCAACGAAAGAACTTGGCTCAGGCTTTTCCCAGTTCTGAAGATACTGTAGCGTTGGATGGTGATACTATCCAAGACATCAAAAAACGAATTTGGGTTAGAAAGATCAGAACTCAAAAAGAAGACAAAAAAGGGAAGGGGAAGGGGAAAAACTGACTGATGTAAAGTGTACTTTTGTGGAGAATGCAATCACTGTTGGTGACGTAGGTAGTAAAGAAAATTATATGCATTCCTACATCAAATTTTATGCCTAAAGGACTTGATATATGTTAAATTATCCATTGCCTTATAGACTGGTGTCTCTGGTTGTTTGTAAATATGTACTTTTGAGATCATCATTAATAGTATAATGTTATTGCATTGGCTAGGGATTTTTGTTTTCTGTGCAATATTTTAATTCTGGTGGACCGTAGGTTCTGACATATGGTTTGTGGTAGCTTTACACCTTTGAATCATGTACATATTTGTAAATATGATTGATTGATTGAATATTGTTTAACGTCTTCTCAGCAATATTTCAGCTATATCAAGACGAGAACAAGTTTGTTGATAAATAATCACTTTGGGGTATGGAAATGGCCATGGGACGGGAAATTCTGACTACCACTCGAAAAGTAGGGTGAAATCGTCAAGGGCGGGGAATTTAGCCTTGTAGCCGATCACCTACGGACCAACCCAAAAAGAGCTTGCTACAAGGGTTCTTTAACGTGCAGGAAGCGTGGCATTTCTTCCAACACGTGGACCTGAGTTTACATCCCATCCGAAAGATGGGTTGTGTATTTATTAATCCCGCACAAACACGGAATGGGTCCTATTTCTATATCCCGGGACCCTCGGGGTCAGCCTCCGTTTAGGAGGGGTCACACCCCGCAAGCCGGAGATACTGGGTCCTATTTCTATATCCCGGGGTTCCCTCGGGGTCCTCTGTTAGGATGGCTCATACTCCAAGCTCAGAGGATGCTGCGGGCCTATTCTTCAGCCGGGACCGCGCACGGCGGTATTTGTAAATATGTATTTTTTGTCAAATTTTTATGGCCAACTTTTTTGTGAGGCACAATTTTTTTTTCAGTTCGTTCGTTTTTTTTATCTTAAAAGTGTTGAAGCTGATATTTAAGAAACCATAAATCGATCTTCTTGTTTTTAATACACATAAATCATGGACATGGGGCCGGATCATTTCTGACATATTCAGTCTAGACCAGTCACCTGGTTAGTTTACTACAGATCATCCCCAGAAAGAAATAAACAAGACAATTGGTAATTTTTATTTGAAGAAATTAAAAATCTGGTTCATTGACATGATTTCAAGCTCTAAATAAGTTAATATATTGTCTACAAATTATAAAGGTTGAATTTTACTTTAGTGCATTATACAGTCAATTTCAATGCAATGCAAAAAATAAAACAGACTTTCTCTCTGATTTTCAATTTTTCTGTCATCTTGGATGCATAGTCTGCATTCGAAGGATTTCAAACAAAGTAGACCAGATTAAAACGGACTAAAAATGATAACCCGCTTAGTATAGCCCATTTATAATCCAGATGCCAGAAACGAACCGACCCTATGGCTTTCACATTAGTCCTCATGATCATATACTGATACATTTTAATATGTTTTTGGACACAAAGCGTTATTTCAATTGTGTATATCAAATAAGTGGATTAAACATTAGAGTAGATAATTTTATTGTTGCCTTTAATTTATTTTCCATGTTGAGAATATTTTAAATGTTTAGGCAGCAACTCTTGCATCCAAGTCATTATATGATAAGTGTTCCTCAAGCGCATGCATGGTCTGTTGAAATTTATTCACATAAATCTGTATAAAATATGTGCAGGGAAGCTTTGCTCCTCCACCAGGTTGGTCTCTAACACCAGGTGCACGGCTTGGCTGAAATCTCTGTTGAGAAGGAGGGTCTGTGCTTTGCCTGGCTGGTCCTGTTACTTTGCAGATTATTTTTCTAACCAAATGTCTGTCTATCATTTTCTTAAAAGCAGAGCAGAGGTTTGCTGGAACTCTTCCAATCTGCCTTCCTGTACAGGTTGAAAACAGCAAATATTAACATCCTTAAAGCCTCTCGTTTATAAGATTTTCTGTTTACTGAACACATAACTGCCAGAAAAAAGGTGTCAACAAAACTTAAAAGTAAGTCACAAAAACATGTATACTAATAAAATATTCAAAACTTACAATATAATTATATCATGAACACAAGTTCAGTATATCTGGTATATTCGATATAAGCATGTACTGCAAATAAATTAAATGAATATTGCAGTCTATTACTAATTACCCAAGATCAAATTCACAAAATTATTGGGGTTGACAATTCGATTATAATGATTGATATAGTAATTCTAACCAGCAATGCATCTCATTGGTTGAGCTGATCTATCCGTTTCAAAATCTGACGGCAAATCTAGAACATCCTCTGGAATTTCAGACAAAGGTGGCATCATAACGTTTATTGCATCTGGACTGTATCTATTGCCAGGGTCTCGTACTATCTGGAGATCAACAGCTGAATGTGGCTTTAGTCGAAAAGCATGATATCCTTTTACTGACCAGTCTATTTTTATCATTCTTGCTGCACACATGTTCCAACACGATAGAAACCGAATGCTAGAAATTTTCAAATCAATGAAAAATGCCTGTAAAAACTATGCAGTGTGAGAAAGTAGAGATGGATGAAATATCCATCCATTTTGAACAATAAAAATGGAAGATATATCCATCCAATCATTTCCCTCCAAAATGGATGTACTTTCCATCAATCAGCAATTAATGATTATTGGATGAAATTCCCATCCAAAAACATAGAATTTGACTTGAGATGATTTTTCTTCCAGAACCTGACTGTTAAATGATAATTTGATCATGGACTGCATTTTAATTAACAAGGCAGGATAGTACATAGTAGAATATGGAGATACCAATGAGTTTGAAATTGTACGTGAATAATGGATTGATAAAGCAAAAGAAAAATCGTCATGGCCGAATATCAAGTGATCAAATGAACAGAGAAGGCGGTTAGACTTGGGCACAACCTGGTGATGACCATTTCTCTCTTAACGCATCTGTGTGATGTATACAACTGGTAGGACTTACTTAATTTTAATTTTATTTGAAAGTGTGTGGGTGTGGTTTAAGGTAGGGGTAGCTTTGTTAAGACGAAGTTTGACATTTTTATTTTGTAGAATTAACCCTTTCGAATGAAAAGTCAAATTTTGAGATCATGATCAGTATAATCATAGAAAAATATCTTGGTGCATTATGTTATCTGGAATTCAGGCCCATTCACATGATTGAAAAAAAAACCTTACCTTTTTTCTAAGTTGTGTAGCCACAAATTATCAAGTGTTTGGACAGTAACGGAAATAAAACTTCATACTTGCAAGTTTTACAAAAGCATATACATTTTGTTGACCTTTCAAATTTGGTCTTTGAATTTTTATACGACAGCAAAAGTTTTGCGGTCAAATTATGTTATGGTGCAGTCGCAAAGTTTTCAGTCAAATCTGACGGACTGATAGAAAAATAAAATCTTAGAATTAAAATGAAATGATTTCAACTTTGTAAATTTTGTAAATTTTGGGAAACTCTTAAAGACAAATTATGTGATTCTATCAACATTACACACAGAGTGTGTCAGTTACAAACCACTCTGGCCCCACTACAGGGCAAACACCTAGAATTGTGGGCGTTTTGCTGCTATTGACACTGAAATTGATGACTCTGTCAATATGTTTCGGTGTAATTAACAGCAGGAAGTTTCTTGGTGCTTACACCAACATTTAAGCCATTTGGGGTGTTAATACTGGAAATAATGTCAGACGTCACTAAACTATTTTGTAACCAATTATAAAGTAAATGAAAACCGAACCGAATCCAAAACGAATATTCCAAGGACAACGGAAACAACAAAGAAACAGAGACGACACAAGACGAGTACGACACAGAAAAGAAAAATGAAGACACACATACAATGTTTAACGTCTACTGTGCATATTTCAGCTATTTCAAGACGAGAACAAGTTTGATAATAGATAAATACTTTGGGGTATGGAAAGAATCATGGGACGGGAAATTCTGACTGACACTGGAAAAGTAGGGTGAAATCGAAATTGGCGGGGAATTCAGCCTTGTAGCCGATCACTTACGGACCACTCAAAAATGAGCTTGCTTCAAGGGTTCTTTAACGCGCAGGAAGCGTGGCATTTCTTCCAAAACGTGGACCTGAGTTTACACCCCATCCGAAAGATGGGTTGTGTATTAATTTATCTCTCACAACCACGGAATGGGTCCTATTTCTATGTTCTGGGTTCCCCCGGGGTTAGCCACGTTTAGGAAGGGTCATACCCCGCAAGCCGCAGATACTAGGTCCTATTTCCATACTCCGGGGTTCCCTCGGGGGCACACAAAGATGAACAACACTGACCCAATAAAAAACCATTGGTCAGATCAGGTGCATCGGTAGAGTAAGAACCTCCTGCTTCTTACAAGACAACATTTCAAATCTGTCAGAGTAAACATCAATTAACTTTTAAAGATGAAAAAGAAAGGAAATGGGGTAAATGTCAAGGAGACAACATCCCATATCCAGGTTAAAACAACTAAAACAAAGCATCTAGGGGTCATCGTACGGCCTTCATCACAGTTAGGAACCTCGCACCATATAGCAACCCCTAAATGGCCCCAAAAATGAAAAAAAATGAATAAATCAATGGAAAAAAAAAACACATGCAATAACCCAAATATCAAGAAACTAAAATTTTATAAAAAGACAAGGACAAGCCAATGACCAACATATTCCTGACTTGGGACAGGCGCAAAAATTGCGGTGAGGTTAAACTCGTTTTCTTGGATCCAAACCCTCCCCCTATATGTGGTGAATGGCTAAAAAATAAATACACAAAGACTCACAGTAAAAATCAAACTAGAAAAAAGTCCAACTTATCAAGACGAGTACCCTTACAATGAAGTACATAAAAGATGAAGACAATACACACAGTTACTGTCCGGACAAATGCTCGCTGTTACTGACAGCAAGGTAAGGACATAATTTCCGTTGACTTTGATATCAAGTCTTCTTACATATGAAACTTCAATTGAAATACTTCTAATAGATTTTGGTATAACAACATTTCGGTCGTTGAAGTCAGAAACATGACTGCATACTCGTGCATATCGAACAAGTTGTGAAACGTAGGCCCCATAAGAAGGGGCTAACGGAACATCGCCGTCGAGGTATAGGGAAGGAGAAATCATCCCTTTTATCATAAACCTTAGTGTTTAACTTTCCTTGATTTATTGATATATCAAGACCAAGAAAAGGAGTATAATCAAGGCTGCTATTGGATTTATTTAAAGTGAGCAAGATCTGTTGTCAAATAAACAGATATCCCATAGAGGTCCACAAGATGTTGATAAAACCCCCAAAATATGGATTTTGACACTAGTGGCACGTTGCGTGTATGAGGTCCAAGTAAACATAAGAAATTATTATACTATCTTCAAATAATTGAAGATCTGGTTAATTTATTCAAAGATAGGTTAAATTAATTAAAGAAAGATGCAATTGAACCTATCTTTAAAACAATTAACCTATCTTCAAATGAATTGTACCTATCTTTAAATATACGATAATAGGTACAATGGAATATAACCCATATTCAATTGCATTACACCTATCTTCAGTTTAAATAAGGGTTTATAGGTAAAACTGATTAAAACCTATCTTCAAATAAATCAAGGAGATTTTGCATTTAAACATATTTTTGTGTCCCCTGCTGTAAGCAGAGTCGACCCATAGGGATTACTATCATCCGTCGTCTTACATCGTCGTCCTGCGTCGTCAGTCGGTGAAGATGTGCACCTGGTACATAGAATTTGGATTTTACAGATTTTAGAGGTTCACGAAGCCAAACTTGCTCATTTGTGGGTCTTCTCAGTTTTTGAATCTGCAACTCCATCAAAACTGCCAGTCCAGTTCCAACCAAACTTTCAGGAAATGTTGTTGTGCAACTGATAATTAGAATTAAGATTTTACAGATTTAGAGGTTCACACAGCCAAAATTGCTAATTTGTTTATCTGGTCTGTAAATCCACAACTCCATCCTAACTGTAAGTCAGATTCCAACCAAAATTGCAGGATACGTTATTCACCTAGTGTAGTTATGCACCTGATACTTTTAACAGGTTTTAGAGGTTCACTGAGCCAAAATGCTCATTTGGTTTATTAATCAGCAACACCATCACAACATTAAGTCAGATTCCAACAAAACTTGCAGGACATGTTGTTCGCCTGATCTTGTTGTGAATCTGATACGAAAAATTTTGATTTTACAGATTTTAGAGCTTCATGGAGCGAAAATAGCTCATTTGTTAATTGGGTTTCTTAATCTTTGACTCCTTCACAAGTGTCTGTCAGACTCTAACCAAACTTCCAGTATATGTTATTTATCAGGTCTGGTTATGCTTATTATACTTCAAATTTTGTTTTTACAGATTTAAGAGGTTTGTCAAGCCAACATAGCTCATTTGTTAATTCAGTTTGTTAATCTGCAAGTACCCAAAACTTTATTCATATTCTAAACAAATTCTCTTTCCTTTATTAAATTGAAGATGTCTGGATTAAAAAAATAGGTCTAATTAAATTGTACCTATCTTTGCACATCTTTACAATAAGATGTGATATGACCTTCGTATTTGGCCTGTATATTAATCATATAAAGCTGAACAACATTATGCAAATTTCATTAAGGTCAGGTCAAAATCTAGATTTTGCTTCTACCTCGTCAATTACAATTCTGTTCTATATGGGGAAAAGATTTGATGGAGCTTAGTACAAATGTCTACTAAATCTTAATTTCTAGTGTATATTGCAATTTTTAGCATTAGTTTTGAATTGTAGACTTGGTTGCTACCAGGGGCATAGTGTTTCACAAACACATCATATTTTTACTTTTATCTTATTTTTTAATATATGTTTATACGGTAAAAAATTCTCAAAATGTAGATAATCCATGATACTCTACTGTTAGAATACTGGTATCATTTAAGAGGGGTAAACAGGTCTGATTACTTACATTCAAGTTTACTTAAGGTGGTTCGGGTGTCTAAAACTGATGAAATTTGAACTTTGCCAACAAAATGTTGTAAAAATGATTTTGAATAGTTCATTAATAAGAGATAAAATCAAATAAGCAACATTTATGCGATGAGTGTGCAAAATATTTCACTTATTGAAAAACTCATATTTTATTAAGGGGAGATAATTCTAAAGAAATAATAAGGGTAAAATCACATTTTAACGATTTTTTTTTCAAAAATGTTATCAGTGACCCCAATTGTTTTATTTCATATTTCCGAAGTCATTTCTTTAACACAGTTTATACTACATTTTCAACAAAATTTATCGTTTTATTCATATTGAAAATTATAAGATAGTATTTTCTCCCTAAATAGACTATATTAAAATGCTCAAAATCTTGCTATTTTCTTAAGCTTCTATCGGAATAACAAGTTCGGTGACCTATTGGTTTTTTTACTAAATATTTTAAGTACATTTAATAACTTTTCAATCACAGAAAAATAAGAATGTTTTAAGTCCCCCGAGCCACCTTAAGAGTTCAAAAAATGATTCCAAGAAAGAAAGTGCCATATTTAGCCAAACATAATATGTTTTAGCTATAAAATATTTCAGTGAAAAAGAAACAAAGATATATATGTCAAAAGAATACCGTTTTCCGTTGAATAAAAGACGCATTGGGAGTATGAAACGCACCACCTTTTTCAGCTAAAAACCCCATGAACAAATCTGGTTCGTATGTATTTAACGTACTCCAGCAATGCTAGAGGTGAATGGCAAGCTACTTTTTTCTGATATGCCATTCTAACCTCTAGCTTCTCGATCGATAAAACTCGACGCAAAATTTCAGTTTAGAAATAAATTTCTGAAGTGTCGTATTCTTTTCAGATTATGTAAGAATATGTTAACTTACCATGTAGGAAGACATAAATGTTAATAACATGCTTATAATCACAAGAAAAACGGTCCAACTTGTATTTTCTTCAAATCCTGCGCCATTACTATTTTGAGAAATATAGATTACGGAATCTGATTGAAATTTCAGAAAAAACGAAACTTTGTGCAGTAAGGCGTAAAACTGTTGTTAATTGTATTATTTCTTTTATAAATCAGTTATAATACACAAAATGAATACAAAATAAGTTAATCAACTTGTCCATCAGTTAAAGATAAAAACTTTTCAACATCAAACTGACTGCTTGCAAAGCAAATACGCTTCTTTATACATACTGAGCAACAAGAGCAGGAAGGACACTGGCAAATTGTGAAATCACAGCCGTCACATACAGACTTTTCCATAGCGATTGGATCATTTGAAACATTGAAAATCTCAAGAATTTGTACCCTTAAACACTTTTCCTTTTCGTTTTTCATAATTTTTGCGATATCTTTGTCTGTGTTTTTCTGTGACAACGTGAAATTGTCATAGAGGACGTATGAATATCCCATTATCCATTAACAGGCGCATCTACCGGCTTCCTGCCAGTAGGAAATGACCGATTTTGGGCACCCAATATGGACTATTAGGTCCACATCTGGTATTTGGATACCCATGCCTAACGCCACTGTAGCCACAAGGCACCTCAAATTGCTGGTTGGATCCTTAAAACGTGACATTATTCTGATTTTGCACTGTTCACTTATGCACTTGTGGTACATTTCAACGAGTAAGTGTTCGGAGTCTTTAATTTTTTCCGCATACGCAGAGATGCCAAGGACCTCCTTCAAGGTAACAAATACCTCGGACACTTTGTCAATACTTCTACAATATATAATTGTCTTCTTTGACGTCGATCCATACAGTTTTATGTGATCAATTAGCCATTTTAATTTGGCATCAAGTTCTCTTTCATCACTCTTTTCAAAATGTAAATAAATATTGTTTCTGCAGGGGGCTTTAAATATTTTATCTGTTGTTTCGACTTGGAGTTGTAGGTATTGAAATATATCATTTTTAACCTGACGAGTGGATGTAGCTGTTAAAGCCAATGTAGGCACTGTCAGAATGCTCCTTAATTCGGATAATAGTCTATATTCCGGTCGGAAGTCTTCTCCCCAGTCCGAAATACAATGTGCTTCGTCCACACATAACAAAATGGTATTTTCTTGCCAAACTTTATTCAAGAAAACCTTTTTCCAAAAAGGCTTCAGGGCAGTCTCTGGGGATGAAAACACGAAAGTATACAGACCCTTATGAACACCTGAAAATAAAATCATTATCGGTAAAAATGCCTTATTTCATAATTTATAATTACGAAACACGAAACATATGTAAAACCCCACCGCGTTGGTACCAAGTCTGACTATTCCTAATTCCTATAGTTATAAATGTCTGTTGTCCTCTGACTGTTTATTTTGTTTTTGGGTTTGCTGGTGGTGTTTGTTTGGTGTTTTCTGAGAGTTTCCCCGCATCAAAATAGAAAATTTTAAGGCATTAACAAAAGTTAACATTTTCCCCGTTCTGCTTAATTCATAAAAATGTCATTAGTACTATTAAAACTTAACTTTATTATATCATTGCAAACACATTTAGAATCCCACCCCCAAGAATCCTTTCGATTTCATCCCGAGAAAGGAATGTGTGTATTAATGCGTAATCAATCAATCGGTACATTGTCTCATAGGTTTAAACTCGGATACACAAAATTTAGTAGTATCATTTCCAACATTCCTTCATACCTTCAATGGCACTTGGTTCCATTTCTGGTCCTAGTTTAACTGCAGTCATTTTCCACTTTTGAAAGCATTTAATATGATCGTCCATCAAAGCAGTTAGAGGCGATTTTATAAGAACTATAGGTGTATCTTCATTAACCATAGCCGGCATGGCCATGCAGAGAGTTTTTCCGAATCCAGTTGGTAGTAGTGCTATAACGTCCCTTTTTGTCAACACAGACTTCAGAACAAGCAATTGTTCTTCTTTCGGTTGAAAAATTGCCTGAATACCATATTTGGATTTTACAGAGTTGAATGTTTCTTTTAAGTCATCCATTTTGCCAGACATTATTGCGCATGTCAAATTGTGTATATCGATAGGCACGATGGATGAGAATTGTGCAAACTGTAACTCTCAGTTCAAAAGAAAGGCAAATGATAAAGGGTATTATAGATTTTCATTGGAGTCAATGATGAAAGATTCCGATCTCACTGTAAGAGATGCCCTTGCTGCTTCAACAAGTTGCACATTTACTCCTGTTGCAAGGAAAGATCAGGGAGATACCTTTGCGCGGCATGTTTCAGCAAAGAAACTGAAACTCACAGATATCGACGATCAATGGAGGGATTCTGGGAAAGAACACATCCAGGAACTTACATGAAATGGAAACAGAGTACAAGCCAAGTATCAAGCACACCGAAGGTTCGTTTTTAAGTAATGTAACGAAAAGGGGAATAAATAAGATTTGGGACTATATATAGCTATTTATAGTCCCTGCTTTTATGTATAGAGGAAATATACAGAAGATGATAACGTTAAACCCTCACTAACTATATTGCAAAAAATGACGAGAAACGAGAAATACGTTGTAAAGGTCGATACGGTTCTTCTGCACCTGCCTGTAAGGTATATATGGGTATGAGTATGTTTGATGGTATTTCTAGTTCGCCTCAACGAAGTTCAGGGGGACTATTGCAGTACCCCCGGCACCCGCGTCCGCGTCCACGTCTTCGCCCGCGTCCGCATTTGGGTATATATCTTGGTAACTATGCACCTGTATGGTCATTAAACTTTGCATGCAGGTGCATCTTGGGCTAACCTTGCATACGCATGCATTGCTGCTGGTAGGTCAGCATCCAGGCAAAATTGGGTCACATTGACCTACATTATCCGCTTTAGTAACTTACATTCAAGTTCATGTCAGGGATCAGATCTCGGGTACTGTACATGGTAGGATCATCATGCATGTGCATGTGCATGCACCTGTGATGGTAGCTCAGCATTCAGACAAAATTAGGTCACTTAAACCTACATTTTACGCACGAATGACTTACATTAATGTATACATCAGAGTTCATAGCTCAGTTACTGTACATTTTTGGTTCAGGTAAACTTGCATATGCATGCAATTTTGATAGTATGTCGGCATATAGACAAAATTTGATTGCTGCGACAACGTGCCATAACGAGGCGAACTTTGTAATCGTTGATTACCAATGTTTGTGATACCCTCTCCGCTTTGAGTTTAGATTTTTATCGCTTGTACTGTTCACATTCTCTCAACTGTTGACAGGTGTATGTAGTTTTCATTTGTGGAGTAATTTCGAGCCAATTCATGCTTGGTCACTAAATGTCAATGTTGATCCAGATTACTCGACCAATGAAAGCTACAAACACTTGTCACTTGTTAAATGAATGTAATAAATATAAAACGATAATAATCCAAACTCAATGCGGACAAGGTATATCTATTTCCTTTAGTTCATCCTGTCAAATAGAATATACTGTTGTGAGCTCACCTGCCCAAAGGCCATGTGAGCTTTTGCCATCACTTGGTTTCCGTCGTCAATCCCTCCGTTAACTTTTACATTTTGACTATGTCCTCTGAAACCAGTGCAGCAAATTCAACAATTTTTTTTAGAAATGGTGTATGGCAGGTCCTTTAATATGTTTGCCGAAATTTTTCCGATCCGCCAAAAAAAAAAATATGGCCGCTCGCGCAGAACCTAGTTTAACATTGGACCCTATGGGAAAAGCATATAATTGGCTATCTCCTGTGAAGCTACTGAAGCAAATCAAACCAAACTTTACAAGAATGATATATCGAAGGTCCTTTACTTAGATTGCCGAAATATTCCCGATTGCCCCAAAAAACAAGGCCGCCTGTACAGAACAGAGTTTAACATTGGACCCTATGGGAAAAGCATATATTTGCTATCTCCTCTGAATCAAAAAGCCTACTGAGCGGGTTTTCGTTTCACCCGAACAGGAAAGACGTATTTTTAGCTCACCTGGCTATAGCCAGGGTGAGCTTTTGCCATCACTTTTCGTCCGTCGTCCGTCCGGCGTAAATTTTTCATTCAAAGATCTTCTTCTCTGAAACTGCGGGCCCAATTGAAACCAAACTTGGCCACAATAGTCCTTAGACGGTCCCTTAAAAAAATGTTTTTCAGATCCGCGCGATATCCAAGATGGCCGCCAGCGGGGATCATAGTTTTAACATTGGACCCTATGGGAAAATACATTCAGAAATCTTCTCTGAAACTTTTTAGCCAATTTGAACCAAACTTGGCCACAACAGTCTTTAAGTTGCCACCCTTCAAAAGAGTTGTTTTTCAAGTCTTTGCTTTATGCAAGATGGCTGCCAATTGGACCCAAAATTAGACTCAATGGTCCCTTCAAGAAAGATGACAGTAGAACTGCAACCAAATCCAAAATAGCTGCCAGTCTGGAATATAGTTAAACTGAAGATAAAATAACATCAATGTCTATTAACAAATTTGAAAATAATGCCCTTAAAACATTGGGATTATTTCAACTGCATACGCCAGCCGTGGCCCAGGTGAGCGATACAGGCTCTTGAGAGCCTCTTGCTATTAAAATAAAATATTATGACAATTTTACTCAAGAGGCTCCTCATGGGGTTTTTGATTATATGAATATCTGCTAGAGTGAATTCAAGGTAGGCGCAGGAAAAATAAGATTTGTTTATATAAATAAAACCTTTTTTTAAATAACCGATTCGCAGGAAAAATAAGATTTGTTTACATAAATAAAACCTTTTTTTTAAATAACCGATTCGCAGGAAAAATAAGATTTGTTTACATAAATAAAACCTTTTTTTAAATAACCGATTTTATTTTCCCGCCCTCGCCCGCCCAATCGAAAACCCTGGATCCGACACTGGTAGTATTTGTAGACAAGAAAATTCTATAGTCTATAATAAAAGGGGAAATACAGAAGACCTTATATTTGTATACCAATGGCTCAGGTTTATTATTCCAAATCTATTTTTCGTTTACAGATGAAGGGGAAGTCTTTGTTCAAGAAGACCGCTGTCCGCTCATCAAAGTGGGATCCTATTATAACAAATGTGAGAAATAGAAAATATTCAGCGGCTTATCGAGGTTTATATAATGCGACTCCTGGAAGCAGGCGACACTTTCATAAGGTTGTCAGTACTCTTGTTAGGAAAGAAGTAGATGCTTTACTCCGGACAGACAACTTTCCGTTATTCATGGACAGTACAATTAAAAATTTGTCAAATTTTTCTTGGGCTACTACTTTAGAAATGATGCAAAATCATGCACCTATAATACTTTCCGTACTACGTGGCATAGTTACTAAGCAGAATGATCAGGAATGATATAAACCTCAAACCACCTATTGGAATGGCTTTTGCAAATCTACTTTACGCTAGATTGCCTCGGAAGGCAAGTTTTTTCCCGACAGTGCTATCTGTTCAGTTATGGGGAGGAGGCATCAAACGTGAGACTCTGAAACAGTTGGGTCATGCCAAATTAAGTCTGGACTACAAGGGAACTATATCGACTATTGACAAAATTTGTGAAACATTCGACAAAGGAGCAAAGCAAACAAAAGCTGATATTGAAAGACAGTTATCTAGAGTTTTACCCAATCCACAACCTATTGGAAACGATGATCTTGATCTTTCTCTCGCGGCAGCACTGGTGGTTCCAAACATTGAGGAATTTAGCAAGCTCACGAAGATCAACGAAGTGGAAATGAGCTGGAGCATGAACAAATGGAAGTCGACTTAGATATCATGGATGCTGAGGGCGACTCTGAGATATTAAATCCAGGTTTCACTTTTTGTTGGGATAATGTCGGCAAGAAGGTAAAGACGCGGAATCCGACAATTGAAAAGAGTAACACATACATCAATATGGCTCTAGCATATATGGCGTTGAATAGGGTACCGGTTACACACTTGAATGCCGAAGAGTCAATAGACGTGGACGACATACATCATAGTGTTTTCATACCAAGTGAAAGAGATTTTCATGAACTGAATGCTAGAATGGAAGTGGTAATATCGAGAATGTTAGTAAGGCATATGCCTTGGTTTCACGCGAATTTCGAGGATTGCACCATCCCTCACATACTTCACCAACATTCAGCAGAGATGAGTAAAAAGTATACCGAAATATACCGAAAGCTCATGAGTTATGTTCCTACTATAAACGGTCATCCTTAGCCTAGTGTTGTTTATGGAGATGGCCTAAGTTGTGAGAGGGGTACTGATGCCCAAAAAGCAGTCTGTAACGAATTATCCCCTGAGGCACGTCTTGAAGGTTTAGAGCCATCTCTCCAAGAATTCCACAAGGAAATGTTACTTCTTCAAGACTTTTTTGACACATTTTTTAAGGGAGGGAGTGCTGCAGATCGTGGAACTTTATGTAACATTAAAAATATATTTAACTTTCGGCAGGTTAAAAGTGATATAAGCGAATGTTTTACCGATTCTTGGGAACTTATGTGCTTAATTACTGAGAGCTTTGTAGTCTTAGTAGTAATGGAAATATTAAGAATGTCCGAGGTTGATGATAGGCCGCCGACAGCGCCCGTCGATATAGAAGACAGTAACGTTGATGACAGGAAGGTGTACTTGAATGAGGTGGCAAAAATGATTATTAAATTTATTTCTTATCAACTGGATACTGAAGCACTGTTTAAAATGGACCCCGTTGTTGGCTCAAAAGGAGCATTATGTTGTGATGAGGAGATGAACGATGACTTTATTGGGTGTGGAATGGGGGAAAGGTGCCCAAATGGACAGTGGTTCCATTATGCATGCGCGGGAGTGGATTCAGAAAATTTACCTAACGAATTCTTTTGCAGCGAAGAATGTATAGAATTATCGAAACATACTTATGAATATTGCATTTGCGGGAATGATGATTCTGATGAGGAGATGATAGGATGCGCTGCTGAAACTAACTGCTTAAAAAAAGAATGGTACCATTTAAAATGCCTAATTATGTCTGACGCCGACATCCCGGAAGGCGATTGGTTCTGTAGCGAGGAATGTCGACACCAGAAACAAAGTCAAAAGAAAAAGGGTCGAAAGGGGGCAACTGTGAAAGAAGATCACAAGTTTGAGTATTCTAAAGCTTTTGTATGGCGAGGTTTAAATCTACTTTGTAGACGGGATGCTGTTAGGGAAGGTGACGGGGAGGCAATGCTAAATTATTGGCGACTTGATATGGCAGATTTTTTTTCAAAAAGACATCCAAAATACATAATATTGGCACATAGATTATTGAGTGCAACCAGTGGTTGGTGCTCAGAAAAAATTCAAGAGGAACTAATCTGGAATCGTACAATTAATTATAGCGGGGGTATTGGCAGAAATTTGCCGATGGATTTAGCAAATGAGCTACTTAACAGGTTATATAAGGATCTATTAGAATCTGCAAAGGGTCGGTACACTAATGATACTTTAGAAAGGTGCGGGCAAATCGTTGGCCCTCTCGGGGAAACCTTAGATAATTTATTTGATCAGAAACTAATCGAAAATGAACTTTATAGACATACATTAGGGAACGAAACAGAGATAGTAATGTCCAACGCTTGCTTTCATTGTTACATGGAGAGAATTTATTTAAGAAAATGCCTGGCAGACAACATCGCGCTTTTCCATTATTCACACACAGCGAAAATCCGAAACTTCCAGGACAGTATCTTCATGAATTGAAACAATTATCGAAAAGACTCGACCGTCTCAGGAAGATTACTTTGAATGAGTAATTGAATGCACAAAATCACTCACAATCTTAATAGAATTGTACGAGCACTCTGTTTTACTTCTTTACAGTCCAGTATAGTCATGGTACTTAGAGAAACTATAAGTAAGTAAGTAAGTAAGTGAATTGTATTTAGAGTCGGCACATATATACTAATAACACATAAAATAAAATGAGCTATGGAAGCTCTTCAAACGGACTTATAAAAACAACAAATAGCAAAGCAACGATACCCCCCCCCCCATAATTTCCACATATATTTTTACATATGTCACAAATAACCACAAAAAAGATAAAACATATTAAAAACAACATTACAGCATAAGCGCAATTAACCGACTGTAGCTTTTCAAAAAGCGCATTTGGGATAAATCACACTGTTGTATCTAGCAATTAATTCTGCTCAAATAGAGACCATCATGAAATTAGTAGGAACAATGCGTAACTAGTGTTATATATTGTCCCTCAGCAAAAACAAGATCACAGGAAACAAATGACAAAAAAATAAAAAAAACCCATGCAACTCAAAACAAACATAACTGAAAGACAAGAGACAAATAAATAATTATAGGGAGACTGGAGAGCCGAACAAGCACTGGTAAATCTAGCGGTGGTAGGGTTGAACCGGTTGCACTTTTGGTGAAATGAAGGTGGTGAAATAAACCATGTAAACCAAGGCCCCCAACCCCTTTTTCATTTCCGTGAATACGACACAATTAAGTGAAATCCCGTTTCTCCAATTCATTTTTATCAAACAAATACCCCAAACATGTTGTAAAACTCTTTTTTTATCGTCTGAAAGAGGTTCTTTGACACAGGTCGTCATGCCCTCCCCTTTTCTTCAATCATGCAACTACAACGTAATTTATTGAATTTCGCTTTCCCAAAGTACTCCTTTTATATCAAAATATTACCCCAAACATATTACAAAACTATTTTTTGTCATATCAAAGTCGAAAGGGACAGAAGGAGGAATTTGCAATATTTCTTTCTTTTTTTTCGTTTCATTTGAAGAAATCCGTAAGATAATTTACCACAGGTAAATATTCAAATTAACGGAAAGTGAAAGTATGCGAGGATTTGTGTATTATTTGAATTATTTACATGGATTTTATTGATGACAGGTGAAGGTAGGTGGATATTTTTCATTTATATTAGGGTTTAACAAGTTTAAGGTGGCGATTTACTTGCAAAATGATTTTAAACGACCAAAACCGTCTCGACTTGAAAGTAGGGCGGAACTTGCTCGTTGAAAAATGGCCTTCGGAAGTAAGAGGTTGGAGTATGGAGGAACGAAATTTCAACCTCTTACGTCGTAGGAGTAGTCTTCCGTCTTCTGGTGTTCTTGACTTTGCCTTGTCTCTGGACATTGATTTATGTAATCGTGTGCTTTGTTCCTTCTGTATTCTACTGCCGTTGTATTGCAATAACAAGGGTCAATGAATATTAAATACTGCGACTGGAAATATAC
>MJUU01050902.1:24898-38972 GCA_002080025.1 Modiolus philippinarum | reverse complement strand
CACAGAGTTTATCACAAATAATATTTTACTTTCAAGCAGAAAATCATGACTTGTAAATAACATGTATTTTTTGCATGTAAAATTAACATTATGCCCAAAAATGCTTTTTACAATTTCTGAACCATCTCTGGTCTCGGTCAAGGTCATTATCTGTTTGTAGACGTAATAGTGAGTATTTCAACATTTTCGTTTTACCAATACATCAAATTTTCAGACTGACTGACTTCAAATCTTTCTATAGGGCGAAAATCAAGATCGAAGCTCTGACTGCGCCAAGTCATTGTCCACGTTGATTTTGCATTGAGCGGGGCATCGAAATGAGACATTGTTTTCCACTTTTTAAAATGGCAAATTGTTAACCTGATGAAGTGTCCTAATTTGTGACATCAAGCAATTGAAATCATCCATCAGTTAGCGGCGAACTCGATCATCGGGCGAAAAACTACCAATCCGGATTTTCATTGTATCCGTTCCGGAGTCGAAGCTCGCATTGCTCCTGTTTAACATGGAATAAACAAATACGTTTTGTTGCAGAATACATTTATACGCTAAAATTTGATTTTAATGCTGCTGATGAGACATTACTCCTTGAAAAAACGTGTACAGGATAACGAAATTTACTGTATATTATGCAACCTGGATATTTTTGTATTTCATTATGAATGTATTAATACTAAAAATTATAAAATAACAAAATACTGAAGTTTCTGTTAATTTACTTTCTTCATATAACCATTTCGACAACTTATGTCTCCTCAGTGCAGATCAAATCAAAACATGTGGAAGTCCATAAACCAAAAGACGTGGATTAGCTGATAACAACAAAAAATCAATAGGATCTAAAAAGAAAATTCAACTAAGGACAAAGCTATGCATGGGGGAGATACTTCTCAGTTTTGAACCAGGTTTTGTAAAATTTCGATTTTGCAAGTTTCAAAATTAACCGGTTTTCGGGTCAGCATCGAAGTACTGACTACTGGGTTGATGAACACGCTGGGGGTGGGAGATGGGGCCAACAGTCAGCAGAGGCATAGGTCCAGTGGTATAAATAACAAAATACCGAAGCTACTCTTGATTTAATATCTGCATAATGCGCATTTCTACAACCTATGTTTTTTATGTGCAGATGAAATCAAATCGAGTCTATAAACTGAAATACGTGTAAAAGTTGACAGAGAACAAATTGTCAAAAGGATTTAGATGGAATAGCCAAAATGCAGCCAATAGCATGAGGGAGATTGATATAATAGGAGTCAAATACGAGGCAAAGGCAGCTAATGACAGCATCAAGTCAAGCGGCTAATTCCATATAAAGCAAATGTATGTGACGAAAATTTCCAAAAAAAAGTGTAACTAACTACCCTCTATTATTGGGCATTTTTGGACATTTATATTGTAAAATATCAGCAAACAACGACTTCGAGTGCATTACTTGAGCTTTTCATTTTGGCAATACATACAAATTTATAGTTCGATATTTATTTATGCACTACCTCCAGTGTTAATTAGACATTAAGTACTGAGCGATGATTTTAAACTGCTTCTTCCCTACCTTCTCGATCCATGTCCAGTGGTCATTTTGTGAACGGTAACTGATTCTAGCTTTTACAGGTAAAACATGAAGAGGTGTTTGCAACACAAGATGATTTTTTTTTGGGAGGGGGGATTTTTGTTTGTCTTCTTTTTTGTTTTTGTTTGTTTGTTTTTTTTTCTTTTTGTTTATTTTTTGTTTTGTTATTTTTTCTTCTTTTTTGCTTTTTATTTTCTTTTTTTTTTAATTTTTTCATTTATTCATTTCTTTATGTATTTTGGTAGTTTATTCTTTTTTTATCTCTCTTGTTTAATTTCGATTACCGAACATTATGTATTTTCCCTTTTACCGGTAGATTATATCAGGGTAAGTCAACATTTCTGAATTATGATAAAACTTTAAAACTAATTGATTTCAGCTTAATTTACCACCTTACACATGCAAATTCTGGTCACAAACAACGGCAGTAGAATACCGAAGGAGCAAAGGAGTGAATTTACAAAAATAGAAGTCCAATGACATGGCAAAAACGAGAACACAGAGCACAATGACGTCAGACACAGAAAACAATGACGTCAGACAGACACAACGCACACAGATAGAAATCACACCATTCAAAACAAAGGCACCCACATTGTGAACTCTAGTAAAACTGAGAGTGACATCAAGTGCTCCGGAAGGGTAAGCATATCCTGCTCTGCTAACAGCACCCGTCACACTGAGTGAGTCAATCCAGGAAAATGTCAAAATCGGTAGTCAAATCCGGCAAGACGTGAATCTAGCTGAAAATGTCCTCTTTCATTTGGTATACTGACACGTCATATCTCTCAATGAGGTTATGGTGACGGTCATAGAATTTCTTGAGGAATGAAAATTACATAGGTTGAACAAATTCCTTACTCAGCAGCTTTTGGGACAGTGTTTTTGCTCTTTTCAAAAAATTCACTGTACAACTACATACTCGACTGTAACGAATCAACTTTGAGATGTACGCAAGTTTTTTTTTGCATTTTGCGAAATACTTATCCGCTTTTACACATATTTAGGTTTATAGTTTTCCAAATGTTTAGATTTGATCTGAACCAGTGAGACATAAGTCGTCGAATGATTATCAGCAGAAACTAAATTTACAGTTTTTTTATCTGCACTTGAGAGACACAACTTGTCGAAATTGTCATGTACGGAAATTAAATTCACAATACCTTCGGTATTTAGTTATTCATTTAATTAATTTGATTAAATCTGCACTGAAGAAACATAAGTTGTCGAAATGGTTATGTGCGGAAATTACTTTTACAGTAACTTCGGTATTTGGTTATTTTATTTGATCTGCACTGAAGGGACATAAGTTGTCGGTACGACCATCTCCAGAACCAAAAATGTACAGTAACTACGGTACTGTTGTTGAACACCACTTTGAATAGTAAATCGTTAAATCTATACTTAAATCATCAATTTCGTTTAAGATGAGATGGTTTAATAATTTTATGAAACCTGAAAATTTCGTTTCACTCATATCCTGTAAAATGTAATTTAGTTAATAGCCTAGAAAACGAATGTTTTTCATTGTCTTTAGATTGAAATGTGACCAAAAATAGAATGTTATTGACAGTTTTTTTCTGGTGAAATAAATTTCTAAAAAAGCAGATTTAACACAAAAAGATGACCTACAAATGTGTTCTGACATCAAATGCAACTTAAAGCTACTCAATCACAGTTTTAATTTGAACGAAGTAAAATGAAAACAAAATTCCATTTACTTCATGTGACATAAATCATACTCTTTTTGGTTCAAACTGATTTTTTGTCTTGATCGCACAGGACAAAGTTTTATTGCTATAGGTAAAAAAAGTCAAAATATAAATACATTTTGAGGGAATCCCTCCTAGTCTCGTATTGTTTTGTTATGTTTCATTTGCCATTTACGTAAATAGAAATGGACAAGAAAAAAAATCCTGATATCAGTTCACATTGAAATGTTTTTCTATGCCATTAAATATATCGGCATTGATATGGCATCTCTCGTACATTTTTGACCCACAAAATCTTCCGCCAGATATGATCAATACTCCACTGCAAAAATAACAACCGGGCCATGTACATTATCCGGGACTTTAGCCATAATTCAGTAGAAAACAATCTATTTTTATTACTAATTTATGCAACTCTTTAACGATCACTTATTATAATTATTCGATGAAAGGGACAAATGTTATTAATAACTTATACAGTATATATTAGGTGCAACCCATGGAAGGGCATCAAGAAGGAAATTCTCATTTATCATACTTTATTTTGTATAATTTAACATTTTTCTTCTACAGGTAGTCTCATTATCAATTTTTTTGATACTAAGAAAGAGCTAACAGAATTGGATGTCGGTAGTAAAAAGAATACAATGTATCATGACATTTAAAAACAATGCCAAAAATCAGTATTTTGATTTCTATGACTAATATTATTACCTCAAAACCAAACCTCAGGGTTGAACACTCGATGCCTACATTGTAATCGTTATTACGGTCATTGTCATTTTGTCTTGCACATTCATTACTCCTGATCATTAAGTCAAGACAACTCATTTTCGCCGTAAATTGCCAAATATAATAACTGAGCTTAGTTGACATTTTTCCATGCTCCTCCTAAAATGGGTATTTCTATATATTCGGTAGAATAGTTAAGAACGCAATGCTACAGTAACATTTTGTGATATATCACTTCCCAAATAGACATTTATTTTCCGAAATTGACAAGAGTTATTGAATATTAGTAAGATTGAAAGGCATAAGGAGGCATATAGATGACCAATTAAGTGCAATTTCTTAAATTTTTACATTGCTAATTTTATATGTTTGAAATTGATATATTAATGAAAAGTCCTCATGATTGATTAGGAACTGATATTTTATTCCTCTTTTTAAACAATTTACCACAAAAGACAGATATATGCATAATATTCATTCTTAGGATTTGTAGTCGTAAGATATCCACAAGGTTTGTATTGATAAGGTTGGGCTGGCAATATCGCCAATTTTATTCCTTTAAAGTACAGCTTGTTTATAAACATATATCTGATAAATACCAGGAAATGTCTAATTTCGATCTTTTCTTTAAAAGAAAACTCAAGTTACATACTTGTATGTGGGACAAAGAACAAACCAGCTGTTAAATATTTCGTATGAAGTCTTTTCATTTTTTCCAGTGAGAATGTTTTAGAGTGAATAGTCATTTTTAAATTCTTTGGGGGGGGGGGGTATATATTTCTTTCCCTTTTCTTTATATTCATTGTCCTGCTCTTTCTTCGTTTATGTATTACCCTGAGATTAAAAATATTTAAATATGCTTTGACACAAAGTATTTCATCTTTCAGACAAAATTAACGTTTTCTCTTTTCTTCGTTCTTCTTTGATGAAGCTTAAAGGTGCAACACTATTTACCAACATTTTTACTGAATGTTATGCCCTTTTGACTCACTTTGAAATATACAAAAACCGCATTTGAAATTTATCTGAATATAAGTTATCATTTAAAATCAAACTGCTGAGACATGTATTTCTTCTTCGATACTGAGTGAACGTTCGTTCATATATACATTATATACAAATTTAAATCTAAAATCAGCGACAAACCTGGAAATCATATATATACCTCAAGATAAGCATGTCAATCTTCCTTAACAGGTTTTGAAAAATGAAGTATATGCGTCCAAAGTCAAGGACCAACTGAGTTAGACTTTTAGGATTCCACTCAGGAATATGACCATAACAATTTGACACGCAACACTACATTTAAAATTTCATTGTTGCAGATAAGGCACCATGTTATGTTAACGAACATAACAATGCATTAATAGAAAGGCGATAATCCATTTGATATCTTGATTGCATCAATTTCTCAACAATGGTTTTTATAAGAAAAACAATGTCCAAATATAAATTCATGATAATCAATCCAATAACCTTGCTCTGGTTTTTGATACTAAGATAGAGCTAACAGAATCGAATGTCAGTAGATAAAAAGAAAAACAAATGCATCATGAAATTTAAAACACTGCCAAAAATTAGGACTTGACTCTTTATGACTATAATTATTATCTCATATCCAAACTTTTGGATGGAGCACTTGGTTACCTAAATTCTAATATTTTACGGCTACATCTGCAGTAATTGCTATCATTTGGACTCTTGTCATGCACATTAATTATGCATGATCATTTAATTTATCAAGACAACTCATTTCACCGTAAACTGTAATTACTGAGCTTAGTACGTTATTTTTTCCACTATCTTCATTAAATGCTTATCTCCATATATTTGGTACAATAGTTAATAACGCAATGCTCAGTTATAATTTGTGGTGTATCACTTCTGTAATAGACATTAATTTTTCGAAATTTACAAGCGTTATTGGATTTTAGTTAATTACAGAATGATTGAAAGACATGAAGAGGCATGAAGATGGTTAATTAAGTGTCATTTCTCAGTTTTTACATTGCTAATTTTAAATGTTTGAAATTGAATGATATCTAGGTGAAATATCCTTATGATTAGGATCTGATATTTAATTCCCCTTTTTTTTAAATTAGCACAAAAGATAGTTATGTGTATAATATTCTTAAGATAAGTAGTGGCGTGAATTGGCACAACGTTTGTATAAACACTGAAGCTGTAATATATAACGTTTTTTTTCCCTAAACTTAAAAGAAATCCATGCTGAACTGAAAGGCTAATACTGAAACTAAAGTGTTCATTGCATAATACACGAATATCTTTGCAAAGCTCATAGGTGCACATGATTTCCTGAAAGAGCCAAAGGCAAAACAAAAAAAACAAAAACAAAAACAAAAAAACAAAAAAAAAACAATGGGTTTGAATGTGAACATGTAACGACACCTCCATGTCGACCAATTAATATAGACCGTGCCGACGCGTTGACGGGAAAAAAAAACCTTGCGAATACTTGAATATGTAGAAGCTTGAAGCTGTTGTCTAGACAATCCATCTCAGGCTTATGCAGAAAGTAAATTCACAGCAACTTCGGTATTTAGTTATTTGCCACTAAAGTTTGTTTTCCTTTACCGGATTTGCCTTTATTTCCGGAATTGGCATGTCCATCACGGCTGGTGTCTTATAAGTAGCAGGAAATGCTTATTCTACAGGTCCACCTGATCTCGCCCATGGTTTCTATTTGGTCTGTGTTGTTCATTTTTGTATGTTTGCGTGTCATTTTTAATTTCTGTGCCATTCCCATGCTTTGTTTCTTTGGTTTTTTTCCGATATTGCCATTTTCCTTTGATTACTCGTTTTAGAAACAACGGCAGTAGAATACGGAAGGAACAAAGGAAGCAAAGACTACGAAAATCGAAATTTGAAGACATGGCAAAAACGGCAACAGAGAAAAAAAAGACAAAACGAGGACGTGAAACAGCTACAAGCACGGAAATAAAAAGATGACATTCAAAACTAAGGCACTCATAGTGTGAACTTCATCAATTTATATAAACAGATCTAAATAAGAAGCTGAAGTAGGTGTGTCAGTAGTCTCTTCAATTTCAAGCTCATTGGGATGGATCTGGTGTACAAATTACTTCAATTTTGGATTATTAAGAGAATGACGGTTCGGTTCTCACTTACTACACGTGTCAATTGTTTTTACTGAGCTAACTTGCATTTTTTACACCTTCTCTCGTTTCATGCTAAATCTCAAAAAAGGGACACCTCGTGGTCGATCACAGAAATAATCGTAAGTGCAATAATTTGAAGGTGTATGAACCTTATTGAACAAAAACATAACAATACATGATCCTGTTTTCTGTTAAGTCAACTCATCTCACGCTAAATTGTCAATTGTAATTACTGAGCTTAGTAAGCATTTTTTTACTATATCCCTCGTTTAATGCTTATCTCTAAATACTCGGTGGAATAGTTAATAACACATGCTGCAGATATAATTGGTGATATATCACCTCTATGATAGACATCAATTGTCTACAGTTGACAAGTGTTATTGGACTTTAGTCTATAACCGAATGATAAAGTGGCATAAGGTGGCATAAAGATAGCCAATTTAGTATCATTCCTCAGTTTTCACATGAACAATTTTACAACTTTAGAACGTAATTGAATTCTCGTTTTTTTGGAGATGTTCAGCAAATATAAATGTTCTTTGTAGTGTATAAAATTCAAAACGGTATAAAGCTTTATCCGAGGACAATACGACTCCATTGGAAAACCTCAGTTTCTGCTCTTAATATAGAGCTTTATGTTGAATCTTCAAGATTATACTTGCTCATCTAGTTTTATCAAATTTTATCCCAAACAAATTCAGTTGACCCTAAAGGCCGTATGCTAGACAACTCGTCATAAAATAGAGATTTGTCTCAAAAGTCTGATATGAAATTTTATCTCGTGTTGTATAGAAATTTACTGTTTTTGTAATAAAAATTATCACCCTTTAATTCTACGACTTTTTTCCATGTATATCACTCGTTAGATGTCTTTAGTACTGGATTTCGCTTCCTATTTCGGTATTTGTTATCTTGAGTACTTCTTTTCCGACTATTTTCATTATGATTGCTTTCCATTTTCTTAGATTCTAATGCTGCTATTGAGAGGTTTATCCTTCAAACATGTGTACAACATAACAAAAAATATTGTTGATCATGCCACTTTGGTAGATTTGTATTTTTTGTTCCACTTGAATTTAAATCTAAAATTAAATAAGGTGTATATTAAAAGGGTAAGAATGAATAATGTTGTTTTTATTAATTAAATCTCAACTTCCAAATGTTTTGAGTTTATGACCTTCCAAATGTTTACATTTTATCTGCACTTATCTGTAGGTTCGGTATTAATTTTTTTTACTCATTTCCAAAAGCTTTGCCAATTTCCAAATTCTTTGCCGAAACCTTACGTACAGCCTTTTGAACAAATTCTCCCTAGGATAATTTTAAACTTATTGTTGCAATTGCTCTAAGTTTATTTCTTTAAAGGTATAGACATAAGTGAAATCTAAAAATAGAAACACCTTAACTTAATAAATCAACATTCATTGTCAAACTCGAATTAAAAGCAGCATTTCAGTTGTGTTATGGTGAACGACAGAATTCCAAAAAGTACTCCATCCTAATGCGTATCAGAGGAAATTGACAGGGGACACTCAGTTTTACATAAAGAAGAAGTAGTTGAAGGAACCGCATAACAGCTAAACCCCGAAAAGAGTCAGTGGCAGGATAGACGAAAACTACAGACAACCAACAACCTATTGGCAGGTGCAAATGAAAGAGACAAATCTGATGCCGTTACTTTGCAATATTTTAGTTGGGTCTCGATTTAGCAAAATCTTTGAGGTTGAAACCACGCGTTTTTTGGTTTTTTTTTTTTTTGATTGTTTGTTTTTTTCAATGTTTTTTGTTTTGCTTTTTGTTTGTTTGATTGTTTGTTTTTTTTTTTGTTTTTTTTTGCTTGCGTAATTAATGTTTTTTATTCTACATGTTTTTCTAAAATGTATAGATCACAAATAATAATTTTTCAGACAGACTAAATATTAAGTACATAAAACCAAATGAAATAAATAAAGATTGCAATACAGTAATAAATGGGGAATAAAAGGATATGGAGTAAATGCACATGAGACAAAGTCTCTACAAATACATGGTAAAAAAAAGCAAAGGTACAACGCTTTTATTGTTGTTCTTCATCTTATAAAACTTTTTCCTTGTCTCCTTTTTAGATTATTGTTTTGAAAACACTTGCCACTGCCAGTGCTGAAATAATTACTTTCCATGACCACATCTTGTGATTCAGTAATTGGTTATTTAATTATTGGTACTGTAAGGTAGTGTTGCGATGTATCGATATTTTTTATTAAGAGATAAATTCTTCCTACATACTTAAAGAAAATGGTATGGCTAGAAAGATCCGACCGTTTAAATGTTATACGTCTCTGTGCAATCCATCAATGTCAGTCGATTTGTGATATAGATGCAATCTGCTGGTATGTAGAGGGCAGGCAATTGGTTTAAGCAACATTTTTAGCTCAAAGGTTCACATGTTCTGTCACACGGAAACGAAATGATTAAAATAATCCTTTGGAAGAAGCATTGTATAAATTGCTATGCCATATAAGAAAATTAGGAATTATATCTAGGCCCATTTATTCAAGAAATAAGAAATGTACAACAACATTTTCCTTTGAGGGGGATTGATTTTTACATCACTCCAGACAATAGGATCTAATATAAGAATGTTCCAGGAAATTAAATTCTTTTCCAATCTCGAGTGATTCCTTTTAAACGTATATTTTTGGCTGTGATTTATCAGCATTGTGGTAAAATAATGAATTGAATATAGAAAAATTCAACTGACAAACTGATTGCATAATGAGTTATATGCCTAGGGATGTCATTTACAAAATTGAATTGGATGTATCTGAATTTTTATCAAATTAAAAAAATATTAAATAAACTGTAGTCTGTTCGTCAGCTTTTCACCTTTTTATCATTCTCCGAAAACACATTGAACCTAATTTTCAGAAATAAAGTAAAAACAAAACTATGTAAAATTTGTTCATTTTGTTCCGGTACGATAATTTACCTTTCCACCAGCGTGGATCATATTTTAATATTGGGCTATATGAGAAATCATCCTTTTCATCTTTAATCTGAACCTATTCAAGGCAAATTTTATTAAAAAAGCTAATTTTGAATGCATAGTTTTGCATTTTTACATAGTTCTGAAAATTTGCTCCATAGTGTAAAGGCTACATGTAAATGAGACTGCATATTGGTGTACGCTTAACAACGGGTGATAAATCGCACGATCTCTGGGGCAGGTGTAAATCTAAATTGTACATGACTTTGTGTAAATTTACAGGGTATATATTTTCATCACGTAAATACAAAATTAAATATACACCCTGTGCAAATTGTCTTTTCGTCTTCTGAAATGAAACAAAAAGCTTGCAATTCACTTTCATGGGAACCATAATATGTATGTACATATAATACACCAGTTGTAAAGTTGTTATCCTGATATTTTTTATAAATCTCTAATCATCTGCTAAATGTTGTGCATGTAAACGGGTCTTTAAATATAACAAAATGGTGTATGGGATATGCGGGATATTCATTATAAAAATTTCTAGTTATGGTGTACTTGTTCGTAAAGAGAATTTCTCATATGGATATATTATCATACTTTCAAATTTTAGTATTTATTTTTCGTAATTCACAAATGTTATTCTGTCCACCTGTTTAAAGTGCCCACAATTCACAATTTCACAATGCCAAGTTTTCTTACAATCAACTTAATGAATGCCCTGTGTTTTTCTATATAATGTAATCGTTCACTAGCTTATGACGCTAGTGTTTTTGTCGGGCAACGAATGACAGTAATTGTAAGAGCACTTTGCCAGTTAAAATAATGTTTGTTGACAACCCCGCATTCATGACAAGAAAAGACATGGATGTAACGTTGTTCGACAATTAGCAAAGAATTCTGCTAAAACTAGTGCTACGGGCCGTCTTGAACTTACTATGAGGTATGAGCAAAGCTCTTTGCTGAAGACCTCATGGCGACCTCAAGATGAAGATAACTATAAAAGCGTTGTGCCAATGCTTGTTTTTACCATTTGTTTTGTAGAGACTTTGTCTCAAGTGCATTTACGCCATATTCTTTCATTCACAGTTGGAGGTCTTAACAAAAAAATAAAATAAAATAAAATAAAAAAATAATTATGAAAACGCTTGTTCTTCTCACAGTTTACAAAATTATTGCCAAAAGCGCGATATTCTTTTGCCCTACATTAACTTAGATATGTCTTTTAATAACTAAGTTATACTCCTCGGATCCACTGAACATATATTAAATGGCGAATATGCCATTTGAAAAACTAATTATTAAGTAACTACGGAGTGTAGTTATTTTTTCGATACTATTAAAAGTATGACCTTCAGCTTGGAACATAGCTTAACATTAGATCATAGGACAAAATAATCATTTTCTTTTGCATCCTCAGTAAATTTAATTAAACTGTTTTTGATGGTGAATAGAAATTTACTTGCAAAAATTGCTCAGGTTTTATTTATAAGCACTGACTTGGAATGTAATTGTAAAAAATTTTGTTTTTGCTGGAAGACAATTATCCGCTAGTTTTTTCACACTTATATCACAGTGTTTGATATCCAGATGTCTTAACTTTCTCTGTATTGTTACAATATAACAAAAACACAAATAAATCATTCGATGATTAAAAAGATAAATAGCAAACTTGTTACAGAAATATATATATATGTCTACAATGCAAACAATAAATAACTGTTGTTAAAAATCACACGTTCGTTGATTTTAAATTACAATTGAAATATTGACCATTCATTCGGTTAGAATATATTTCAAGCTTTCTTTTAACGAACATTTAACGCCATCACACAGTCATTTGTGAAATTTAATCATTCTAAGCTTAGATAAAATGGTTTTGTGTCCATCAAATCATATTTTGTAAGATAACTGTCATTAAATGTTCATTTAAATAAGGATATTCTAAAAATCACAAATGCATATTGGTCAAAGGTGTGTTCAATCTTTGACCATTAACCTTATTAAAAGAAATTCAAAATTATTTGAAAGAAAAATCTGAAATGGAAAATGTCAGTCATGTTAAATTACCTAGATGCATAATTAATTGTGGATATGCCAACTGTACTTGGTCGGCATTTTTTTTCGTTTTTGGTTTAATTAATTAGTATAGCAATATATGAGCAAATACTTTCAACTAAATAATCAAATACTTTCACATAGTCAAAAGTCACTTTTTCAAAATATCTTAAAGTGTTTACATTGTTATACCTTATTCAAAATAACTGCACATGTTTACCTTTTCAAATCATTAAAATGTTTACCTTTTTAAATTATAAAGATGTTTCACCTTTTTATAGCACTTTTAAAATAACCAACGTCGGAATCTTTTCAAGATATTCTATCTTTTGATAATTTATGACACTCTCGGTTTTAAGACTTCACACTATGTATGTTTTAGTATTGAGTGTTGTATTTGTGATCTTTGCGTTTTGGCAGCGTGATAATAGGGTCTGTAAGTCTCGTCATGTGACACCGAGATTTCACGTTAAAATTGAAATTTGAGTACCTCTCCCGCCAAAAGATGACGTTTTGGATTATGACGTCTATTGTTTTGTTAAGAACGTCATATATTATAGTGCAAAATGTAACTTCCGGGTACAAAACATGTACCCGGAAGTTTCAAAATTCGACGACACTAATAGACCCTATTGCGTGTTTTGGTGTGTCGTGTCTTTGGTCTTCCGTCATTTGGTGTTCTGAAGTTTGCCCAGTCTTTGGATTTTTTTGTCATCTACTTGTGCTTTGTTTCTTCGGTTTACTATTAGAGATGTTTAAAACAGATAATTCCATGGTTAGAACTGCGTAAAATGATATATTCATTCCTTGTTCGATTTTACGAATTCCGGATACACATTTTTTTAGACTATAGGAAAAAAGAAATGTCGTGTTCAGGTGGGTCAGGCAAAAGAATCACAATTGTATTATGCATACATGACGAGACTAAAGGACATTATTTTTTATTGATTCTACAACAAAACAACAAAAATAGTTTAGGAAAAACCTACCTCCAAGACCTGGTCTGACCTCTCTATGATAGTTTTTCAATAACTCGTTCAACAGCAGCGTAACATTTTCCATGGCAGATATTGCTAATGAATATCTAAAACAAGGCAAATTTAGATTATTGTTATAGCTAAAGAAAGATATATTAAAAACTTTGAAATGTACAAATTAGTACACATACATATGAGCATGATTCATTGAAACCCTAGTGCGTTGACAATGTAATCGTCTCTTGTATCCGTGCACCACTGATCACATGAGAGAATGGTCATTGATCTCTATTGGAGAGACATGAATTATAGAGGAAGACATCTGAAAACACCTTTAGTTGCTCTTTACCACTGGGTATATGTTTAATCTGAACAGGTTATTATATGGCAATTTTCATATCGCACTCCATTTCAACCGAGACATCCATATCTACCGGAGGGCCTTTGGGCCCAAGGACAGATATCTTTCGATGGTTTATAAGGAGTACGATTAAAAAATATTATAACCTATCTATCATATACAGCATGTGGACAAAAGTATCCCTTTTGAAAATTTCCTGTGCATTTCATGATAAAATGACCCATGTTAAAAAATTCTGTAGAAATATTTTTGTCTGATTTTTACATTTTTTTTCAGTTAATACAGGGACTATTATACTGTACCTGGTAAATAAGAGCTTGACAGACAGTTTCTTCATATAATTATAATTCAGAACTAATTCTAGGTTCAGTAGTTTTTTATTGTAATGATTTAAACACAAATTAAAAATTTTGGCATAACAAATCCACTATATATCTAAACAGTAATTAAGAATGCAAGTTTGTGTTTATCGTGACAATCTTAATACTACTGAAACTGAAATGTTTTTTAAATTATGTCTTTTCTATTGTAAAAAGTTTGTGAAAATCGG
>MJUU01050902.1:0-24724 GCA_002080025.1 Modiolus philippinarum | reverse complement strand
AGTATCCCTTTTGAAAATTTCCTGTGCATTTCATGATAAAATGACCCATGTTAAAAAATTCTGTAGAAATATTTTTGTCTGAATTCTTCATTTTTTTTCAATTAATACGGGTACTATTATACTGCACCTGGTAAATAAGAGCTTGACAGACAGTTTCTTCATATAATTATAATTCAGAACTAATTCTAGGTTCAGTAGTTTTTTATTGTCATGATTTAAACACAAATTAAAAATTTTGGCATAACAAATCCACTATATATCTAAAGTAAACAGTAATTAAGAATGCAAGTTTGTGTTTATCGTGACAATCTTAATACTACTGAAACTGAAATGTTTTTTAAATTATGACTTTTTATTGTAAAAAGTTTGTGAAAATCGGACAAAAATTAGTTCCTCAAAAATTTTTAAACAGGTCATTTTAACATAAAATGTACAGGAAATTTTGAAAAACGGAAACGACGTTTGTCCAGATGCTGCAAAAAAATAAAGACGCCGTTTTTTTTTTTTTTGTTTTTTGTTTTTTTTTTTGTTTTTTTGTTTTGTTTTGTTTTGTTTTTGTTTTTTTGAAGTCATACTACTATACTACACACCCGTGAAGATATGGATGTCCGATTGAATTAAAATACGACTGTCATATTCTCTTGAGAGGCCACGTAATATGGATGCCGTTTTACACTTTTTAGGGATGATTAAATATAACAGAACCATCAGTATTACATATAAAATAACATACCTTAACAAGTATATGATAATGTGGTTTATCAGTTTCCGATGGTATTCACTTAACAAAAAGTCAGTACATCTGTGCTGATCGGAAAAAAATACATTACGAAACTTGCAATACCGATATCTTCATTTTACCAATTCTGTTAACTCAAGACTATTTCCCTCATCCGTAGCTCTTTAAGTAATTCTTGTTTTACATTTAGATCTTATTGTTTTATTTGTTCTATCGAAAATTTCTTTTCTTTTGAGGTCTTCCAAATGTTATGATTTGGTTTGCAATTTGCTACACTAAATTACAGTGACTTTGATAAACAAACAAATATGTGAACAATTATAACCAGAAATAAGTTACATGACATGGCCGATCAACCCTTCTAAAAAATGATTCAAATGAGGTTTCCGAGAAAAAGAAAACTCCAGTTTATTTTTCGCAATCTAGTACTTTTTGCTTCAATTCCTCAAGAAATTTTAAAATGTTTTGCAATAAATAGGGGCTTCCTTTTTTGGAACTTCGTTGTTGTTCCGCGAATGTCCTTAGGCGACCAAATAGGATAAACCTTATAAAACGAAGAAAAATCCGTTTTAAGCCACTACACATGTGTTTATATCTGTCCACAGAAATAGTGCAGAATCATTTTTGGTGTGAGTTGTGCACCAAACGACAAAAACATTTTACCTGTGAGATGAGACAAGGCTTGTTAATGGAACGACAAAAGATTTCAACTGTGTGAAAACGGACAATGATTTGGCAAAATTGTGGCTTTGACATTTAACACAATCTGGAGACACAGAAGCGATAGTTAGTCGTCATATAAGCGGAAGATTGATGCATCATTAAACTTTGTTTCACCCACCATTTTATTTTAAAATGCCCGTTCCAAGTCGGGAATATGACGGCTTGCCAAAGGTTGTGTTTTCTGGATTCTGCCCTACTTTTTACAGATTTTCCTTACTGGTCTCTTCCTGTAACTGCCTTTTGTTGTCACTTTTATGTAAGGAGTATTTTCGGAAACTATGTATTGCAGTTTATGAAGACGTCTTTTTTTGTAGAATGTATTTCGATATCGTTGTACTTGAAAAACATATTCTCTTATCTGGCGTGACATCACAAGGCTGGATTGACCAATCCGATCAGTCGATTTTAATATTACATCCCAAATAGTGGCGATGACGTGATCGATTATTATCAGATATAATCTTTGTAAAAATCGATATTTTAAATTGCAATATTTTCGATGTTATAATACCTATAATATTGAAATTCCGATGTGATGTTTATATTGATGTTCCAAATGCATATTCTGAGTTTCATTTAAATATCTTAAAAATGAATGAATAAATCAGAGTTGAAGTTACTTAGATTTATAGTGAAATGTGAGCTTTTTCACCTCCTTCACATGTAAAGTGTCCTTATGTCGGATAAGAGAATTTTCATATCCAGGGATACTTCCATTCAGGAATGGAAAGTTTACAGTGGGAGAAATGAAATCGTCCTCATGTTATATTCTACTTTTTCTCTTACTATATTTGGTTGCAATGCTAATTCAATTGTTGTACAAAATAGTTCACAGTTTTTTTTTCAATTTTAAATATCTAACTACGTATATTGGTTTATTTCGCCTATAGGAGATCAGATTTTGAAAAAAAAAATCAATTTTAGACTACGTTCAAACCTTCATGCATGCAACAAATCATCAGACAAAGCTAATATGTACAACACTTTTCCTTTAGTCAGGGATTTGTTCAGCCTTTTTTACTTTCATTCCTTCAGAAATTCTACGGGCGTCACCATGACATCATTGACAGGTATGTCGTGTCTGTGTCCCAAATGAAAACTGACAACTTCAGCCAGATTTCACGTCTTCACGAATTTGACATAGCCGGTTTTGACTCAACCCTTGATTGACTCACTGATAGTGTGACGGGTGCAAGTAGTGGAGCAGGACATGCTTACCCTTCCGGAGCACATAATGTCACTCTCGGTTTTTATGGGAGTTCACATTGTCAGTGGTTTTTGTTTTTTATGTTGTCTTGTTTATCATGCTGTAAAATTTTAGTTTTATCATCTTTTGTGATGCTCGAGGTACTGGTTTGTCCTGGTAAATGTTTGAATACTCAAGAAACTTACAACTGTTCAATTTTTTACCTTGGTACTGTTTGAGGGTTAGAGAATTTACACGTACCATAGATTTTTATTGATTTTGTCTAAGGGTTAGAAAATGGTAATTCCAATCAGCCTCAAATCAGAACTTTAAAAAATAATAAACACCTCACTGATCGTGTGACGGGTGTCACTTGTGGAGCAGGACAGGCTTACCCTTCCAGAGCACCTGATGTCACTCCTGGTTCTCAAGGGAGTTCACACTATGTGTGCCTTAGTTCTTAATGTCGTCCTTTTATTTCCGTTTATTGTGGCTGTCTCACGTCCTTGTGTTGTTTTTGTTCTTCTCTGTTGCCGTGTTTGCCATGTCTTTGAACTTCGATTTTTGTAATCATCACTTCCCATGTTCTTTTGGTATTCTACTGCCGTTGTTTTAATGTTAAGTTGCATGCTTCATTTTATCCTTAAAATAGTTTTTAGTTCATCAATAAGTTTCCTATTTATTCTATTTCAATAATAAACTGACCAATTTACGCTTTGAATTGGAAATAAATGGGGTCTTATACAATTTACTTGAATTTATTATTTGAAACCGCAAAGAATATGCTTCACTATAGACATATTTAGCAATTTAAAAAAAAAAAATGATACCATAGAAGATGCCTTAAATGCCTTTTTATACTGCGGTTAATCAATTTCAAGTAAATTTAAAATTCAGTCAACAATTTGTATTCAAAATAAATACATAAATCCATACCTTTTATACCAGACAATTTCCCCCTTTTTAGTCTCTATAAAGCCATAAACCAAAATCTAATTTGATAACTTTGTTATTTACCGTTACTGCGGGTATATTTTTCGCTTAAAACGATGTATGATCTATGTTCTAACAAATAAACATACTAATTCAAAACCTTGATACTTTCAACTTCAGGAGTGACCATCCTTAATCAAACAATCGATCAATATTTCAGCCTATTGCCATTGTAAAACGAAAGGGGGAATTCAATGATGAAAGTTGAACTCAACGATGAAAGGGGAACTCAACGATGAAAGGGGAACTCAACGATGAAAGGGGAATTGCAAACGTTTCAACGAACAATAATTCGCATAATGAGATTGCAGTGACTTCCAAATATCCAGCTGGTCATTTCAATATCAGCAAATAACATCGAATAAAAAAAAAAACCAGCTGCGAGAATTAAGGTAGATAGGTACCCCATTATTTCCATATATTTTCTAAAGAAAGTTTTCTTATTATATAAGAATTGAAATAAAAAATAAAAAGGGTGGGTCACTGTGCTTGTTTTAAAATAACTGTTATCGAAATAATCAAATATTCCTAATGAATATATTGGGAAAACAGGAATATGTTGTTTTCTTTTAAACTGTCAAATAGATTTCTCTCTACTTTACTCATATGTTAAGCATGTGAACATACTTTCGAAAAATATAAAGAAAACTTGGGGTCACCGACTTTGTTTTCCTTATAATTTGTAAAATGTGAATCTTCATAGTGATATCTATGTAAAATATTTATATCAGATTATCTCCCTTTTTCAAATACCCTCTTCAAAATTATTTAATTATCAAATTACCTCATCTTATTAGATAAATACACATAAATCAAGTCAATAAAGGTCCTTTACTTGTTGTGTCATTAATATTTTATTTATTTACTTTGTGTCATTAATATTTTTATTTAATTATATATTACAAATAAAAATATTTGCATATTTCAAAAGCAAATTATACCAAATAACAAATTCAAAATTGCGGGAGTCTACCGATCTACCTTAATTCGAATGAATTAAATCGTTTTGATGGACTACTTACATATAAAATTTTCTATGCCGTTATTGAAAGTACAATCATTTATCTTAGTAGATCTTCAAACAAGGTTTACTTTTCATGTATAATTATACCCACCGAAAACCGATTTCATTTAGAAATTTGCAATATCAGCATTTAGAAATCTTTGCTTAAAACAAGAGTATCTAACTCTTGCATAGTTCTGTGCTTAGCTTATTTTGGCTTTTAATTTAGATCTTTTAAGGTTGTTTGTTTTCTATCAGATTTTACAAAGTTTTGGTTGTGGTCTTCCTAATCTTTTGATTTGATCTATAATGAAGAGACATACGTTGTCAAAATGGCCATATGCAGAAACGAAGTTTATAGTAACTTCGGTATTTTGTTATTTTAATAAACAGCAACGTTAAGGATGGTCACACCTCAGCTTTTTGAAACTGTCTTTGACTTTCGGAATTCTCATATTTTATCCATCATGATGCATTAAAAAAATTTGCACACTGACCCCCACTTTTCTTTTCAAAATATGTTTGTATACATCTTGAATAAACTTTTGACAAAATTTGATGAAATTCTTGATATATCTTCATTGTATTTCAAAGGTCGATTGCTTTAATGCAAAGTAAATGAAAAATCTAGAGGAGTTCGGTTTCCCGCCAAAATTTCTTGCACTTAGATCTCAAAAATGTGCACACTGACCTATCAATATTTTTCGCTTAAAACGATGTATGATCCATGTTCTAACAAATAAACATACTAATTTCAAAACCTTGATACTTTCAACTTCAGGAGTGACCTTCCTAGATTTACATGACACAGTGAGATACAAAATAAGAACAGTTTATTTGCGCTTTTTTCAATCTGTCTTTACTGTTATAAAAAAAAAAAAGAAATAATTAACAATAGCCATATATTTATATTATTTTAATAGCGGACTGGCACTTTATGCCAAATATTTTACCAAACTACCAGCGAGGTGTAAAATATCACCATAAAGTGCCAGCCCGGGGTAAAATATATGGCTTTGATTATTTTTTTCTATTCAAAAAAGACATTTACAAGGTTCCGATTGGGAGAATTCTTCATAGTACACATGGATGAAACACCATTTTATGCCGCTAGTTGGTCTGTTACGTTGCAAAAAGTGATGTAAAATTTTCTATGCCGTTATTGAAAGTACAATTTTTTGTTTATGACGTTTCCCATAAGTATATATTATTTTTACTAAGGGTTTGGAATGAAAGAGTTTAATGCCGTCATATTGGATTTGATAATACTAAAAGTAATAAGAGAATATCATGATTATCATTATTATTATTATTATTATAACAAATGATGTTATTATCTCATTATTGTTGTCGATGTGTTTTGTTGTCTCTTTGGTGATAATTACTTTCTTTATAGTATTAATAACAAATGACTTACCTGATAACAAACAGAAGTATATAAATTGTGTACTTCATCTCTGAACCCATTCATAGATTTTTATCCGTCTCCCACAATCTCCTTTAATATATTTTTAGCACTAAAAGCGACATTACGGTGTTAGTTTACCATGAGTTCAATTGAAAATGTCGTCTTTAATTCGTCAAAGAATTTATCGATTGTTGCTATCATTTGACTGGGTGCTGTTTTAAAATGACTGATGTGTTTATCTACGCCAATTCTTAGATTACCAGCAAACGGCTTTTTACATCAACAATCACGACATATTAAGCCTAACTAGATTAAGTGATTAGACGGACAATAAAAATCCCATAAATCGATGGTAGAGATGTTACAATATATTTGACAATCAGAGTAAATTTACAACCCAAGAGTAAAGTCAATTTTCCAGTGATATTAGCAAAACTCGTGTTTATATAGACATATTGACCAAGTTGTCAATTCATATAACAGGAATACTGAAAAAGGACATTAAATTACACTGGTTATGATTAGAAAATGACAGTCCAAAGTAAAATTAATAGTTGTTCGTTGAGACAACCACATTTTGTACTTAGGATATTTTAACAAGAAATGAATTGTAGTTTGTTAATGCAAAATGATTTGGCACATTAGGTATTCATCGTTGGAAGTGCAGGGCAAGGAAGTCACAGCCACCCGAGGGTTGAATTTTAAGTCAAGGGCTAATTTTTTTGAGCCCAAGAGAATTGAATCTAAACCGGGTATGTCTTATATTTTCTTGTCAAGCACTTTCGCTTGCATATTGAGTATTATCACAATAATTACACATTATGTAAGTAAATAGTATTGTGATTGATTAATAGCCGCAGTATTTTTAAATAATTAAATAACATTTAGAATATTATTATCAATATTATATTATGATTATTATTATTATTATCATAATTGTTGTTATTGTCCTTATGTTTATCACTCCCCAAATTATGAATGTCTTACCTGATAACTAGGGATGTCAAAATGCATGAAAAATGCCACTCGAGTACTCGGATTCAATACTCGAGTATACCCGAGAGTACTCGGTGATCTTTTGAAACAAAAATTACTAAACTTCAAGATTCTTATCATTCAATGATATATAACTACAATTTTGCCCAAATGCCATAACAGAGGTACCAATTACTGTTTGTGTGCCATTATAGCTAATCAAAGGTTTGAATTAAAGCGAAATTATATACAATTTTTTTATAACAACTTGTTTTTGTTTAGTAACACGCTTGTCTGATTTATCAAATTGTTTGAATCACAATTAACGCTTATATAAACATCTGGGGACAACACGGTTTTAATCAAATAAATTTTAGTAAAGAATATTGTGTACATTTTCGGCATTTCATTTATTAGAAATATGACTAAACAGTCGATTTATTCAAAAGCATTATTGAGTCGTAAATGAGTCTTTAGGTACATGTAACAATCTGGCTGCTCAGCTACATGTATCTACATGTTTTAGTAAAATCGATTCCTGGTATGTATCATTTTAATTTCAAATGTTGATATAAAGCAAGTCGATTTTCGTCAAATAAATATTCATTTTAAAGCAACAGCATTAAATTTGCTCTAATATGTACGAAAAGAAAAGTCTGCTAAGAATTGATATGTTAAAAGTTGTTTGTTTTATTTACAGCTACCGACAGAGTTATTTCTGTCCATGTCTTATACTTTTTACGACAAAGGTTTCTGTTTTTCATCATTTTTGCATTTTGGTGTGAAAAGGTATTTTTTTTATTTACTATTTTTTTTGTGAGAAAATGAAATTGAAGATTAAAAAAAAAGTTTCGCTTTTTAAGATTTTTATTTTTGTTAATATGGAAATTGCTTGTAAGAAATTTAACCTGAGCAAAAAAAAATATTTGGGGAGATAATTGCTTTTGAATTTTAAATAGCATAGTCTGACTACACGTTTCTTTAGATGTTCAATATATCTTAGTTAATAGTGTCTATCTATGGTGCATTACCGAGTTTATTATGTTTTAAAGCGCAATGCTCGTAAATATACGGAGGCAGCCGTAATAACAAAGAGAATGGCAGTTTTAATGCCGAGTATTCGAGTACCAATTAGATACTCGATACTCGTACCTTCCGAACGATACTCGTTGACATCCCTACTCATAACAAATAGCAGAAGATAAATTGTGTACTTCATCTCATTAAGAATATCATTGTAATTGTATTATTATTATTATCATATCATTATCATTAGTATTATTAATGGTGTTATAGTTATTATCATTGTTGTTGTTGTGTTCTGTTGTTGATCTTGTAATTATCACTCCCTCAATTACAAATGACTTACCTGATAACAAATAGAAGAAGATTAATTATGTATTTCATCTCTTAACACATTCATATAGTTTGTTGAATGTAATCCGTCTTCCTCATTTCTTTATACATATATTTTTAGCACTAAAGGCGACATTTCGGTGTTAGTTTACAATGAGTTCAATTGAAAATGTCCTCTTTAATTCATAAAAGAATTTATCGATTGTTGCTATCATTTGGCTCGTTGTTGTTTTCAAATGACTGATGTGTTTATCTATCCTTAGATTACCAGCAAACGGCTTTTTAGATCAACAATCACGACATATTAAGCCTAACTGGATTAAGTGATTAGACGGACAATGAAAATCTCATAAATCGATGGTAGATGTTACAATATATTTGACAACAAGAGTAAATTTATAACCCAACAGTTAAGTCATTTTTCCAGCGATATTATCAGAACTCGTGTTTTCATAGACATATTGACCAAGATGTCGTTTCATATGCGGCGAATAGAGTATGCAATCACTGAATTACACTGATAATGATTAGAAGATGACAGCTCCTGGCAAAAATTAATATTTTTTGTTCATTTAGACAACCACATTTTGTACTATAAATATTTGACAAGAAATTAATTGTATTTTGTAACTACAAAGTAATCTGACAAATTAGAACTTACTTTAATAGGAGTGCCAGACAACAAAATCTCATGCTTTCTGGCTTTTGTGAAGTTTGTTGGGCAAAAAAATTCCTAACCCAAGTATATCTTATATTTTCTTGTCTTGCATTTTCACAGGTGCTTGATTTTATTTCGAACTTTATAATCACACTAATTACACCTTATTTAAGTAAGCAATAGTCTGATTGATTCAAAGCCGCAGTATTTTTTAGATATCCCTGACTTTTTTCACGGAAATATGATCGTAATTTTCTTCATGGTATTTGCCAAAGTGTGTTTCAAAGAGATGCTTGTCGTGGTATTTGTCCAAGATTAATCCTTGCAGTTTAAATGATAGAGACATTTAGTGCAACTAAACTGATCTAGCATGGGGGTCTTGTATTTGACAAAAAAAAAACTTCCCCTCGAGTTTCAGACTTGGCAAATTTTGAGACCCTGCGACTTTCATTGTAATTTTGGCAATCGTCTCTCTTTATCATGACCTGTTCAATGTAAACTTGTAATATTGTCCCACTTCGTCTGTTTTTTACAACTTCATACAATTTAGAATGTGTCCCTGTGGGAGATTGTGGAAGACTTTCTCTTTGTGGGAAATTTTAGTCTCCCACGATGGAGAACCTTCTCAGGTTTGAGATATGATGAGCTATTTGAAGTTTCCATCGCAATGTGGGAGGATTAATAGGTATGAAAAGCCTGAAGTATATAAAATCAGAGACATTAACATGTGATCAAATGTCTTTGATAAAATGGATATCTAAATTCAATTTTTTATTGAAGAATTTATCATGTTTATTCATTTTAAACAGGGGGATGCAATGACTGATGATCAAAGTTCCCTCTAAATTGTTTAATTGGGATCTCTAGGAAAACGTAATTATGGAATTTCCAAATCATTCAGGGGAATACCTCATAAAATTCACCGCAAGATTTTGATCAATATGATACAAAGTTATAAATATACATTCTGAACATTTCACCCATTACTCTTGATCAGTTAACTTTCATGGTTTCAGAAATAACATGATAACAATTTTTGGACCGGGGCAGATAAATCTGGAACTAAAAATAGTTCACTAATGTAGGGTGACTTTTGAGATTCTACCGTCTGACCAAGCTATTACCCTCAGTATCGTGATGATATGCCGCTTTGTTTTAACGGCACGCTTACGGAAAAAGAGAATAAAAAGAATTTCAATAAATTCTTTCAAACTTCAGTCGTGAAAGACTTTAACTACAAATAAAAATCGAATAATTGAAACAAGGTTTTTTAGCTCAGTCAGTTAACTATCTTTATAATGTTTATTAAACGTACCTTATACGGTTTTCATTAAAAAAATCCAAAGGAAAATCACAGAAGAAGAAAAAAAAAGAACAAAAATTGGAAAAAAATCTCAGACATAACTTTTGAGCAGATAATGGATAAGCTTTGGTCCAGACTTACTAAACATTTAACCCATTACTTTTCATCAAATATGTCATGTGGTGTTTACAAAAATAGCAAAATTGCAGAAGATTTATCGATCAAATAGCAATAATTTTTTCCATGGTCTTCGGAGAGATTCGAACCAAATGTTAGAAATGTAGCTTTGACTGTGGTTAACATATTTGACAATATATTCCATCAAGAAACAAGTTAAAATTCTTGTCGAACTGCGATAAAAGGTAAAACAAAAACATATACACATATTAAAACGTAAACATGGTTTATATATGCTCACACGAACTGCTTAACAGCACTCTTTATTTTTTTTCTATTTAGACATCTATACGGTTTTTGAAATTACACGATAACAATGTCACGGATAAAGGTCTGTGACCTTAAAAAGGTTTTACCTTTGGATGTTTGGATCACTCAATAACACTTAAATCAATGATAAAGGTCTCAAGCCTCTAGGACGTCCGGTGTTGTAGAAGTAATTAATTACTGAAACTCAAAATCAGAATAACACATGACGGTTTATTGGAAGGTTTTGGTCAATATGGAAACTTGGATTTCCCTACGGAAACTCGGGTCTAGCTTTGGAAATCCAACAAAAGCTGACTTTTCAATGGGAAAACCACTTTAAGGTAGGAAAACTCGAGTTTAGCGCAGGAAAACCGGGTTTTCGAATCCGAAACCTAGGTTCCCTATGAGAAACCTAGTTTTCCATACCGAAATCTAGTTTTCCCTACGGAACTCGAGTTAAAATTTGTCAAATTACAAAACAGGATGACAGCAAACACCTACAATGGCCAGGAACTACAATCACATGCCACAATTTACAAGCAAACTACACCAGAAAAACAATAATGAAAACAAGAGACAAACATAAATAACGATAGGAACTCAGGATAGCCGGACTTGGTACTGGCACTAGCAAAAGCCAGTTGTAGGGTTAAACCGGTTTATGGGTACCCAAACCTCCCCTTTCTCTATCCCGTGTCCCTATAGTATAATAAACATGCTCATACAAGCTTGGCATTTATTCATAAAGGGAAACCTAATTGAGCCAGGGAGACTCGATATTAGCTCTGGAAACTAAGGATTCGCCATCGAAATCTAGGTTTCTCTCTGAGAAACCTAATTTTCCCTACCTTCCTAGATTTATACATGGAAACTCTGGTTTAGCACAGGAAGTCATATATTTATAAAGAGAAAACCAAGTTTTCCCTAGAAAAGATATGCTCTTCCTACTTTAGCTCACTTTCGCTTGCAACTGGTATATGCAATCAATGATCACAATATAATTTGCAATCATTGATCACAAACGTTATGATCGGTGATCACAACTTGTGCGATCCGTGATTGTACAGCGTCATTGATCACAATTGTACGATCAGTATGAACCTTGATCGCGTATTTGTGATCTATGCTGTCATCCTGATCTCAAACTTATGATCATTGATCGCAAATTAAGTACAGAGCTATAAGTTCGGTCTACTGACATTTTAATTAGTATGAACAGGAAGGGCTGAAAGTAAAAAAAAAATAGTCAGAAATAGAAATGCCTTTATTCCAATGTTTTATATTCACGAACTTTTCCTGTTTATCTTTAGTCAATACGAAGTTGCAAGGTGACTCTTCCGTTTTTAATTTTCAATTAATTTTATTCATTTTCCTTGTTTTTTTTTTTTTTTTTTTTTTTTTTTCATTTTTGTGTATTTGGATGTTAGGTTAATTCTACCTTGAATCGCATGGACATTGTTCTGTACTTGACAGAACGGCGTAATACACACATATACAACTTTATGTTGGATAATTCTCTATTTTATTAAATCAATCTGGATTTATGCACAGTCATTCAACAGTTCATCAACATATAGAAACATTTATCAATTATGGACTTTTTACAAAGTCAGTATGTTAAATAGGGACCTGTTAGGTTTATATTGACCAAGGAAAAAGTCCAAGGTCAATATATATTACTACCAGGTCCGTATTTAACATATTGACAGTGTAAGAAGTCCGTCACTGTTATATTATTTATGTAGTATTCATGGCATCTCATTACATTTTTGTGAGTACAGATTTTGTAAATAAGCCGGAAATTAACAATCGAAATAGAAGCTCTGGTATATTTGAAGGCGGAAATTGATATGCGCACCAAATATATATGCTGAGACATATCTTATTTGGAAATAAAAAAGAAAAAAAGAAAGCAACAAGCAAACCTTTTTTTACATGAAGTGTACAATAAATATTATGTAAAGACTGCTAAATAGACTTTTACCGATCTCAGTGGTTATTCTACCAAGCATGTCTTTTCATCACGACCGCCCCTTCATCATTTCTATGTGAAAAGCGTCTTCGATATTTTTAATTATCTTTATAACAGCCTTCTTGGTGAAAAACAATATTTTTACGTCCAACCCAATATAAAGTAAGTACCGTAGCGTAAGTGTATGTAATTAAAAGACACATGACGTCAACTTGCTAAAAATAGAAACATAGCTTCAATATGTAACATCAATATATACTTAAAAATAGAAACATAGCGTCAATATATCAATAAAACAAACAAAGCAGAAAATACACTGAATATTCGTAAAATCACGCGACTACTTCATCAAATGAAATCAATAGGAACCTCTACCTTATGTTATGTTTAGTCTTGGAAAATACAAACTCTATTTGTACTGTTTTTGTTACATTTCTAAAGCTTTTGGCCGTGTCTGGCATAGAAGTTTGGTTAAAAAAATAACGCTTATAGAATTTCAGGGATTTTTTAACATTGCTTACAAGTAAGATTGTAAGATTGTCAGCCAATGAAAAAATGAACGGTGGAGTCCCACAAGGATTAGTTTTAGTCCTCTCCTATTTTTAGATTATATTTATGATATTGTTTTGTTGATAATACTGAAAGTAGGTCTAGGTTATTTGTGGACAACACATCATTATTAGGTCATAGGCTGAAATCATTTCCCTTGCACCCCTCCTCAAACTTATGATCAAGACCAAATTTTTCAGTTCTTTCATATCCCATCTTCCAAATAAAACATGTTAACACGAATTTGGCCTGCATGCATAGACAGATTAGGGCCTCTTTTATAGTTCACCACGCAAAATTCTTGCATTTTAGTTTTAACCTTGATTTCATCTTTTTAGCACCATAATTTTATGAAGATAATTTAGATGCACTGAAATTTGGTACCAAATTGAAGCTTATTTGATACACTTTACAATGAACACAGGTTTGGCAACTTTGCGTCATTTTTATGATCTAGTAAACAAAAAATGTACCCACCTACAAAAAAAATTGAAAATGACGACTGTTAAAGCGGATATGTAAATATCTTCATTTGATCGAGTTTTTATGCCTTATTTATCTGCAGTGATACAATTGGGAAAATAAGACCATAAAAGTCCTTAAAATTTTGATTTTCGGTTATGAAATTCTCAAAGAAGGAAATTTTCGGAATTTTAAATATTTTTACAATTTCAATTTTCTGACTTTTTAATCGTACTTTTAATTTGAATATATCTAATATTTTCCATTCATAAATAATTTATGATATGTAAGCTTCAAATTGTGTGTAAAAACTGGTTGCAGACTAAATGTTGGATCAGTTATGCAAAAATTAGCGCCCCTCCCCATAATATACATGGAAAATATTTAATATTAAAGGTCTAAATGACACAGAAGTTTTGTCTAATAAAACTTGTTGTATGTATTTCACTATAGTTGATATACAGAAGATCATTTAAGTAGATTCAAACTTTTTAAGGGTTTCTCTTTGGCCCTTCTGTTCGAAATTTGTGATGAATTTGAACTACCAAAGGATAAGATGAGGCAAAGAGGGACGAAAACGCAAATATACATAGATCTGTTTATTTGTCTATTTAAAAGTGATAGTTTGGTCATTCAAAACATATAAACATCATGTTAACCTGTTTAATTTTAAGAAAGGGCGTCATACGACTAAAAACAATTGCCAGAATAATAAAATGAAAACACCATTGGTCCTATAAATAACATTGAACTTACATAATTTCGAGAACAATCTTAAAATTTTTGTCAACATTTTGAAGGGCTAGCCGTGATGTTTCTCAATTTTTATAACGCATTGGGTATATACATGGTACTTATGTGCAATATTTGTAAAGTGTATACCGTAGGCTATTATATTATACTTGGTTTTCATAACTGAGAGGCACTAATCAACACTTTGATGCAATTGAAATAAAAACTTTTGTCAATATTTTCCCAAATCTCGATTGGGGGTCTAAAAAGGGGGCCTTTCCAAATTTGCGAGCAGGTTATGCTCATGTTGACATGTTTTAATTTGAAGAGGGGATGGAAGCGAAATTATATATTGGGTGAGGTTCATGATTGGGGTGGGGGGCATGGGTGTTACTCCAGCCCACGGAATATATATAATGCATTATATTCTCGGTCAAGAACCTGTTTAGTCGATTTCAATCCCAAAAAGACGGAATGTGTCCTTTTCTGTAGTTTTCCATCGGCCAACAAGCCAAATATTATTTTCAAAAACAAAACTGTGATATTTGTCGATAATCGTAAGCACTTAGGTGTTAACTCTTTATCAAACTGTAAATGGGTTTTCCATATTTACAATATCGTAAAAAGTGCATCAAATAAGTAATCGGTTTTACGAAAATTCAAATTTGACTTTGAATTTTTCGCAAAAATCAAGAAAATATTTACCCTACTTGCATCTTGCATTTGTTGAACTATTCTTTTGAACTTTGGGATGGATGCACTTTGTAAGACATTGAAAAGCTGGACCAAGTTCAACACGGAGCTGTCAGAACCGTCACTGGTCTGCCTAAATATGCTGGAAAATAAAATTTATATTTTGAAACTGGTTTGGAAACACTACAGTCTCGTCGAAAAAGAAGAAAATTAAATTAATTTTATAAAATTCGTAATGGGCACTTTCCTATTCATCTGTCTGTCTTGTTCCTATCTTCGTCAGAGCGTTTTAAACTAAAGTACTCAATCCGAATTAAATGCAGTTTTGTCAGAGACATAAATTCCAGAGATTCGAAGCTACGGGGAGTATCGTGATAGATCGTGTCTACCCCGACGCTATCAATATTGGCGCAAAAACTCAAATCGTATAAGACTAGAATTCAAATATCTCACTATTTTTATATTGAACTTAATGTATTTGTATATCTCCGAAGCTTGCCAAAACGGATCACAAACCTGATTTCTCTGATGAAGTTGTTTTATGTGCTTCCCACTGACTGCAAATTCACAACAAGTGTGGTCCCAAATAGGTGTCTCGCCCGTAGGCACTTGGATAGATGGGAAATTGTTAGACAAATTGCAAAGGGAATGAGGAAATATACTACAAAAATTAACCTAAATTACACCAATTCAGTTATTAAGAAATGTATCAGAGAAACTTAAAGTGTTTGATCATTAGACTGTTAAATTGAGGTCAAGTGCAACAGTCTTATACAAGACTGAGATAAACTACCCAAACCAAGTGACATACAAAATATTATTGATCTACCACTAATAAATGTCGAGAAATAGATCTAATCTAAAGAAAATTAACATGGTCACTAAACCTTCATTAACAGCTCAAGGACGGACACAAATTGCCAGACTGACATATACTACTCAAGACCAACCTTCATACCTAATATAATGGACTAAGCACTTGTATTAATTGAGAAATTGATCAAATCAGAGAAGGTTAACCTGGTCACTAGACCTCGAAATTGAGGTCAAGGACTAATATCATATGCCAAACTGTTGTTGAGAAAGTGATCTAATCAGAAAAACTTAAAATAGTCAGTAGACTGTGAAAGTGATGTCAAGGGCAAAAGTAACATATCAGACTGACATGTACTACAAATGACCGAGGTATATACCAAATATCATTGACCTACCACTAATAGTTGTTGAGAAGTACATATAATCAGAGAAATTTAACCTGGTCACTAGACCATGAAATCGAGGTCAAGGACAAAAGTCATATAACAGACTTACATGAACTACCCAAGACGGACTGTACAGTCACTTACCCATAATTCCGGATTTCCGATAGTAATTCTTAGCACTTTTTCTCCGCCCTTTTTTTTCATGGTAACGATGGCTACTTAAAACAAATATGACTCATATAGGCCATGGGCTGAAATCACTTTCCGTGCACCCCCCACTTATGATCCAGACCGATTTTTTTTCAGTCCTTTTATATCTCCTCTTCAAAATAAAACATGTTAACATGAATATAACCTGCACGCATAGACAGTATAGGGCCACTTTTATAGTACACCACACAAAATTCTTGTATTTTAGTTTTATTCTTAATTTTATCTTTTAAGCTCCATAATTTTTATGTAGATAATTTAGATGTACTGAAATTTGGTATCAAATTGAAACTTATTAAATATATTTTACAATGAACACAAGTTTGGGCATATTACGCTATTTTTGTGATCTGGGGATGCAAAAAATATACTCCTTCCCCTGCCAAAAATAGCGAAAATGATGATTTTTAAGCTTTCAATTCCTTTCAGATAAATAAATCTCATCATTTGATCTAGTTTTTATGCCTAATTTATCAGTTATGATACAGTGTTGAAAAATTAGACCATTAAAGTCCTTAAAATTTTGATTTTTGGAAAAAAATTGTTGAAAAATCGAAATTTTCGGAATTTTAGAATTTTTTATAATTTCGTCTTTCTTACTTCTGGATCGTATAAATTTGAATATAAATCTAATAATTGACAATGCAATAATGATTTATGATATGTAAGCAACAAATTACGTGAAAAAATTTAGCGTCAGCCTTATGGTGGGATCAGAAATGCCAAAATTAGCACCCGTCACCCTTAAAATTAAGAGAAAATTTTAAATATTAAGGCTCTAAATGATAAAAAGATAATGTCTTATGCAAATTATTGTGTGTATTTCACTAAAGCTGATATGCAGAAGCCCATTAAAGTAGATTCAATCTTTTTAAGGGGTCTTTTTTGGCCCTTCTGCTCGAAATTTCATGAAAAGTGGGAATTTTCCGTTTTTCAGAATTATTTCTAATTTGACTTAGAGATGTAATAACTTGACGAATTTGGTGTCTAACGTGAAAAATATTGATAAAATATTGTTTCACTATATCTAAGCTATTAGAACGTATGTTTTTGAACATTTTAGAATAACTAAACTCTCATTAATTGCAAACATATTACACCCCCCCGCCTCCAAAAAAAAAATCAACACAATTTATTTCATTTTATTCAGCTTGAAAAGCCTGAACATTGTATAAAGGTCCAATAATATAACATTTCAAACACAAAACTGCACAGAGACTCCCATATATAACAAATAAGATCATGCCCGTGGTTTATGGGCAGTTATACAACAATTAAACTTTGAATTTTGTAACATTCCGAAATCCTGAAATTCCCATTTTCCACGAAAATCGCCCAATAATATTAAATTTTACCCATATTTTCTGCGTTAAAATTGCATATTACGATAAATCAAAGGCATTTTTTAAAAGAGAGTAAACATATAAGTATGTTTTGTTCATATATATGTACAGACAGACATATTTTTTGCATTGTTTAAGCATCATTTTCTTGGGGTAGGGGTAAAATTTTCGGTATTTATAGTTACATTGAACACCGCTTGTTTTTCTACACATTATTTTAAGATAACTTATATATCCCCAAGAACAATGAATTGGCAAACCTGCAGATAAATCCTCCATATTTGCCACATATAACTATTTAAAAGTGAATTTTGGACAAATCTGAAATGCTGAAAATTTCGATTTTTCATCAATTTTGTACCAAATATTGAGTTTAATCTGAAAAGTGAGACTTAAAATGACAAATCATGATTAATGTAACATTTTTATATTCAATGCATACTTTGTGGGTTTTGGTAACTTTCATGCGAATATAGACAAAAAATGACTACTTTAGGGTGAATTTGTTGGGTAAGGGTAAGATTTCAGGTATTTAGAGTCACATTAAACACTTTTTGCTTTTCTAAACAATGTTTCAAGACAACTAATGCATCGCGCAGAACAATTAAATGGCATATCTGCCGACATATCCTCCAGGTTTGACATTTATTACGACTAAACAGTGAACGTTGGACAAATTTGAAATACAGAAAACCCCCATTTTTCATCAATTTGGGGCAAAATATTGAGTTAAAGTCAACAAATGGCTGTTAAAATACCAAATCATGATATAATTCATCCAACATTGTCATATATAACACACATTATTCGTGTTCTGGTTATTTCTATGCGAATAAAGACATAAAATTGACCATTTTAGGGAAAATATGTTGGAGTAGGGGTACGATTTTCGGTATTCAGAGTCACATTAACCGTTCCTTGATTTTTTAAACACTGTTTCCAGACAACTAATATATCCCTTAGAACAATCAGTCGGCATATCTGCAGATATATCCTCCAGACTTGCCATATATAACGCGTTAACAGTGAACTTTGACCAAATCTGAAATGTGGAAAATTCTTATTTTTCCTCAATGTTGGGTACAATGTTGAGTTTAAGTCAACAAATGGCTGTTAAAATATCATATCGTGATACAATTTATGCAATATTGTCATATTGAACACACATTTTGAGTGTTTGAGTTAATTGTATGCGAACATAGACAACAAATTGACAATTTTAGGGAAAATTTGTTTGGGTAGGGGTAATATTTTCGGTATTCAGAGTCACATTAAACACTCCTTGTTTTTCTAAGCAATTTTTTGAGACAACTTATATATCCCTAAGAACAATTAATTGGCATATCTACAGATATATACTCCAGATTTTGAATGTATAACGATTTAACAGTGAACTTTGGCTAAATCTGAAATGTAGAAAATGCCCATTTTTTCATAAATTTCGGGCAAGATGTTGAGTTTAAGTCAACAAATGGCAGTTAAAATACAAAATCACAATATAATTCATGCAACCTTGTCATATACAACACACAATTTGCGTGGTCTGGTAATTTTTAAGTGAACATAGACAAAAAATTGACTATTTTAGAGTAAATTTGTTGGGGTAGGGGTAAGTTTTATGGATCTAGGAAGTTTATAATACTTCAAAACTGCCATAGTGTGTACCAGTTGTAAAGAAGACATTATGTACTTCCATTTTATTCCATCCTTTCTTCAATTTGAACCACTCATTGATAAGATGAGGCAAAAAAGAGACAAAACTTTGTCGAAAACGAAAATATTCAAAGATGTGTTATATTTGTCTATTTAAAAGTGATATTTTGAATGACAACATATTAACACTATGTTAACATGCCTAATTTGTAAGGAAGGACATTAAAAGACTAAAAATAATTCCAAGAATTATGAAATGAACAACATACTGGTTTCTAAGGACCATTGAACTTACACAATTTCGAGAAAAATCTTAAAATTTACGTCAACATTTCGAAGGGGTAGGGGTAAGGTTTTTTAATTTTTATAACGTATTGGGTATAGAAATGGAACAAATATGAAATATTTGCAAAGCTAATTCTATAGGCTATCATTCAATACCATTTTTTCATCACTGAGAGGTACCAATCCGCAATTTGATGCAATTGAAAGGAAAACTTTGATCAAAAACGAAATTTTTCCAAAATTTCGTTCGGTGGGTCTAAAAATGGGGCCTGTTCTTATATTGCGTGCAAGTTATGCTCATATTAATATGTTTAATTTTGAAGAGGGGATATAGAAGGACTAAAAAATATGGGTGGGGATCATAAGTGGGGTGGTGCACGGGGGGGTTATTCCAGCCCATGGACTAATAATCAAGGTTGGTGAACACGTTTTCTTATCTTATATGTGCTGCAAATTGTAAACTTATTCCGAGAGATTAAAATTACGGTAGGTACTGTAGGCATATGTACACCATCTCCCTTAATTGTAATCGGTTACAATTAAGGGAGGTCCTGCAACCGTAAATGTAACCAGGACTACTTTAAAGGGTAGTCCTTAACCTTAAGTGTAATCGGATTACATTTAAGGATTAAACTTAAGGGCTTAACACAGCACTAAAAATATCATCCACACAAGATTAAAACATCGATCAAGCAGTTTATATGCTGATCTTTTTAGAGTAAATATTATCAATGACCCTAAATGAAGATGTGAACATATTTTAGAAGATCCCATTCATTTCTTTTTGAGTGTTTCCTCTATACTGAGGCACTTGAAGAATACGACTCAATGTTAATCAATTTATTATTAAAGCTGTGATTTTTGGCAATAATTCGTTGACTGATAAACAAATTAAAGACATTTCTATATGTGTACAACAGTATATAAAGAAAACCCGTCGATTTAACAATTTGTCTCTTTTGTTTTTATTAACTACTAAATTGTGTTATATTTAATGTCATATGTAAGTTATTTTCTCTAATTTCTAGCAAATTTAACTAACTCCTGGCCGGTGTGATTAAAATATTTCTCGTCTCTAGTGAGAGAACAACTCGCGTGAAATTTCCCGCCAAATCTATTCGGAACATAATTCTCGGTATTTTCCATTACGTCATTAGAGAAACATTTTATTTTCTACAATTTAAACACGTTAATTATGAAATTTCTCACATCTTGTTAAATAAATTTTGAAATGTTTAAAGACTCGGCAAGCCTCGTTTTCAAACATTTGCAAAATTTATTTAACTCGATGTGAGAAATTTCATAATCAACTTAGTAATCGTTGTAGAAACTATATGTATCTTACTCAATACAAAAGTATTATCATATAATCCTTATATTGTTAGCAATAATGTATTTGATATGCTGATGTATGTACTATTGTATCGTAAATGTATTACATGGAACGGACGTTTAAAAGTCCGAATAACTATTTGACAATAAGATAAGTTTAATCTTATCTATTATTTTCATCTTTTATTACGTTTTAAACTTAATTGTATTTTTCGATTCTGTATTCTTATTATTTATTTTTTTCTTTTCAATTTATAAAGCAGTACCTTATAATTTGCGTAGAAAAATCGCCAAATTCAAAAAATAGATATTATATTATCTTCAAATTTAGAATTGTTGTGTCAAGTGCTCATTTCGGGTTGAAAAAAGTATATCTGAAAAAGAAAGGAAATGGTAAATGTCAAGGAGACAACATCCCATATCCAGGTTAAAACGACAAAAAACTAAACATCTAGGGGTCACCATATGGTCTTCAACACAGTGAGGAACCTCACACCATATAGTAAGCCCTAAATGGCCCCGAAAAGGTAAAAAAAGTGAATAAATCAATGGAAACAAACCACATCCAATAACCCAAATATCAAGAAATCTGTTTTTTTTCTCATATGTACGTTTTCCGTTTTATATTTGTCAGAAAACATTTTTTGATTATCTTCTATTTCTTTGTTCTAATAAGCTATTACTTAATACAGCCTGAAAACATTTGCACTGGTGTTAGATTCAAATTTTATAAGAACTCACGTTGTTGGAAGTTTTGTCTTTTGGAGTATAATACATATCAAAATTTCGTAAATAGGCATTTCTGTCATCTAAATCTCTACATTATACGTACAGTACATAATTTTTTGATCAGAAGATAACATTAATATGTATTAAGACTTGATATCTGTTTTTAGTCTAGAAATAATACTTCTCACAAAATACAATAAATTAAAACAATATAAATAAATTTAAAAGGGAAACAAAATGGATAAGATAAACATAAATAAATCAACTGATAAAACTAACATCAAATGAAAAAGCAATTACGATACTGTCTCGATTCTTATTGAACAAGACGTCTTAGTGCTATCATACACGTACAATAAACGATTAGTTGTCATAAATAATGTGTACATTGTCATGTATAATGAGTAAATTGACGATTCACAATTTTTTTGTTTCTTAAAAAACTTGAAAAAAGGTTTGTGAGATTGTGATCTTTTATTGCACCCCCTGCGATCTTTGATCTCAATCCTTGTGATCAATGATCACAACACCTGCGATCAATTAACACATCACCTATGATCAATGATCTCAAAACCTGCGATCAACGAGCACAACACATGCGATCATTGTTCGGAAGTCTTGTGATCATGCGATGGTAAATCGCATTCCTAGATTGCGATAAATCATATTTTTTCTCTTATCATTTTTTGATACCTGAGTGATTCTTTAAATTCAGTTATGTACTTTGTTAAAAAAAATTCTTGAGACTGAAAGGAGAGTAAAATTTATACCACTATATTGTATTTTTTACAAACACCTTGATATGTTCAAGACTAATCTGTTTCATAACACCAATGTCTAATTTATTAAAACGCAGTGATGAGTCTTGGATATAAACCATGACAAGCGTCTCTGTGAAGGGTAAAAAAAACAAACACGTTTAAGCAAAAATCATGTTACTGGTGGTGTAATTATAGTATAACTACTCGACCTTTGAGTATATATAAAAATAACTAGTGCCAACAAATCATATGGGAGAATGAGTTGCAAAACTTGTTCAGCACGAGTTAAGTCCACTGCGTTGGTAGAATTGAGTGACATTTTTATTGATATTCATCAAGGTTGATTAGTTATGCTTTTAAAAAAAAAAAGATCTTTTAATAAAAAACCCGAAATTTAGGATATTGATTTTTTTATAGTTCAATTTATTCATTAATTGTTTACTTGACGATATTGACTAGATATTATGACGTCGCTTCAGATAGTAAGAAGAAATCCTTTATTTTCATTTAAATGACCAAAGTCGGTAAATTCTCGCTATCTATAATTATAGTTTGTTAAAATTTAAAATAGAAATCAAAATAATAACAATACACTGCTATGCATTTCAAAGGAGTTAGCAATATAAAAAAATAAATAAATGAAATTGTTTATTAAACGTTAAAACCCTTGGTAAATATTTTCTGTATGAGCATTTTATATCCTTGTTTTAGAACTATTCCTTGGAATGTATTATCATAATATTGTTAAGGCTCCCAGGAGATAAGGAACTAACTTCACATAATCCTAGATGCATCTTGTCTTATTTCACTTTGTTACATACATTAATCCCTTCAACAAGCTATGATCTGATCAAAATGAGTATTTGGCATTTTTTTTTCTCTTTTTTAATTAGTATTCAATATGTAAATGAATACTATGAAATTTCTTTATTCGTTGGCGTCAATTATCTTGGTCTTGCGAAAAATAATTACTTCGTGTTATTTTATTTTATCTTATTCTATTTTTTATGTTTCAGAGTCGGTGGTTTGATTGTGTTTACACCGCAACGTGTGGTGTATTTTTGTTGGGTTTTAATTAGTACAATACCGAAGTTGAAGTCAATTTTGATTCTGCATATGCGCATTTCGACAACTAAAGTCCCTTCAGTATAGATAAAATCAAAATTTTGGAAATCCGTATACCGAAATGTGTGTAAAGACTGATAGAGAACGCCAATAACATCTAAAAAGAAAACAAAAACAAAAACAAAACCAGCCTAGAACAGAGCTATGCAGGAGGGAGATACTTCTTAATTTTGAACAAAATTATGTTGAATTTTAGATATTGCAAGTTTCCTGATAAAATCGGTTTTCGAGCCAGCGTCGAAGTACTGGCTACGGGGTCCGTGAATACCCTCGAGGACTAACGGTCCACCAGCAGAGGCATCGGCCCTGTGGAAATAGATAACATTATACCGAAGTTGCTAACTTGGATTCTGCACGTGCACATTTCAACAACTTATGTCTCCTCAATGCAGATAAAATCAAAATATTGGAAATCCATATACCGAAATGTGTGTAAAGACTGATAAAGAACAAATTACCAATAGATTTCAGTCAACTTCGATATTCACTAGAAATGATAACCCCAACAGTACAAAGTAATATGTACGAGGCGTAAGCAATTATGCGGAAACTAATAAATTCCACAAAACCATTTTATAAATATTATAAATGCGCACCATCTATGCGCAGAAAGAATTAGCTATCAAAATGCGTTAACATCGTAGTGCGTTGGTAATTCAGCAAAACGGAAAGGGAAAAGAACACAAATTGTATCAGATTTAAAGTAAAATTTGAAACAAAAGAAAACTAACTTATACTTTGTTAACCATAGCAATGGGTCACTCTGAAATTTCCAATACCTGGTTGCACAACAAGACACACCGGTTTATCATTAGTTCATGTTTCATTAAGATCAGTTGTATTATGGCTGAGAATTTGTTCGAACAATTTGCAATAGAAGAATAAACAAGTATTATCTCTGTTCGC
>MJUU01050901.1:7939-41041 GCA_002080025.1 Modiolus philippinarum | reverse complement strand
GGGGGGGGGGGGATGTTAACTTAGAATTTTCCATTTTATCAAAATGTGTGTTCTGCACCTGTTATTCCTATTAAATCCTTCCAAAAATATTATAGCTACATTTATTTTACCTTAAACAGTGATTAGCCATGGACTTTATATGTATAATTGTCACAATTTTGATTTTGGCCTAAATTGGTGTTTTTTGTTGGGTGTAGGTGGACTTGGCCATTTTTTTTAAATATGTGCATTTGGAGGGTCGATTTTGGGTAACTCCTGATTGGTTATATCAGTAAGCTGTGTCAGATATTTGAATTTTAAGTTCTTGAAATTTGGTTATCAAGTGCTTAGAAATTAGATGTAAATGTTTTATATCCCATCGCGGGGCATCATATGTGTCTTACAGACACAAACAGAGTAGCTAAATTTTATCCAAAATTTGAATAACACATCAGGAAAAACATTGGATGATGGCAGCGGGTCGCGGGGGCATTTACTCTCTAGTATAATTTTACTATTTTTTTTCCATGTTCTACCGATAAGGGACTTGATATTGCCTTGCACACACTGTCCACACTTGTTACTGTTAGAAAACTAATTACTTACAAGTAGGTCCTTTATTAGGGCCCTGCATCTCGATGCGGGTGTCCTATAGTTTTCACTTTGTCTGTCCGTCCGTCTGTCCGTCTGTCTGTCTGTCCGTCCATCAACATTTTTTTTCGTCAAAGATTTCTTGGCTTGTATAAGTGGGAGTGATTTGAAATTTGGTCTGAAGCTTGGAAATGATGAGTTGTATTGTGTAAGCAATTTTCAAGTTTGTCGGACTTCAACTTCCTGTTTGCCAATACTTTGATTTTTTACTTTAACAAATTTTTCGTCACAGATTTCTTGGCTTCTACAAAAGGGAATGATTTAAAATTTGGTCTGGAGCTTGGAAATGATGACTTGTATCATGTAAGCAATTTTCAAGTTTGTCGGGTATTCACTTCCTGTTTGCCGATACTTTGATTATTTTTCTCCGAACGAAATTTTCGTCAAAGATTTCTTGGCTTGTAGTGGGAATGATTTGAAATTTGGTCTGAAGCTCTGAAATGATGAGCTGTATAGTGTAAGCAATTTTCAAGTTTGTTCGACTTCTACTTCCTGTTTGCCGATACTTTGATTTCTTTACTTTTAACAAATTTTTCGTCACAGATTTCTTGCCTTATACTATAGGGAATGATTTGAAATTTGGCCTGGTGCTTGGAAATGATGACTTGTATTGTGTAAGCAATTTTCAAGTTTGTCGGGTATCCACTTCCTGTTTGCCGATACTTTGATTATTTCGATGAACAAAATTTTCGTCACAGATTCCTTCGCTTCTACAATAGGGAATGATTTGAAATTTGGTCTGAAGCTTGATAATAATGAGTTGTATTGTGTAAGCAATTTTCAACATTGTCAGGCGTCCACATCCTGTTTGCCGATACTTTGATTTTTTACTATCAACAAAATTTTCGTCACAGATTTCTTGGCTTCTACAATAGGGAATGGTTTGAAATTTGGTGTGAAGCTTGGAAATGATGATTTGTATTGTGTTAGTGACTTATAGGTTTGTCACTGAATTACTTTCTGTTTTGCTGATACTTTGATTTTGAACTTTAAATGACTTGATATTTAGTCTGAAGCTAAGAAATGATATAGTTTGGTAAAACTTCAAGAAATCACTGTATCCAGCAAATTACTTTACAAAAACAGGAAAACAGCAAACACCTACTGTATCAACACATTAGTGTGTTAAACAGAATTTGAATCCACACTCATCTGATTTTTACTTTTGCCCAGAGTTTCAGGATTGAAATTGCGGGGCCCTTCCGAAAATGCCAGTTTCGACATGCTCAAATAATTATTTATCATTATGATTGTAAATTTTAATATTGACAGATAAACCTGCAGTATCTTGTTCTATGGAACTGGATGGTGAAAATATTGCTGGAACCCAAAGTGTAGCAAAGATTGCCCCCTCACCATCTGTTAATGCTAGCTATGGGGTAAGTAAACCTTACTAATTTGATAGAATGTTTTGAATGTGATCGATTTGAAATATGTCACATGATAATTGATAGTCATATCCTGCTTTATAATGTATACTACTTGTAAATGATGGTTTGAGGTATAAATGTTCAGCTTAGCCTATCTGTCATATTCTTTGCAATTATCTAAAATAACTATGTCTCCTCCTCTCAAAGGGGACATATTGTTTTTGTCTTTTCTGTCTGTCGTCCGTCCGTCAGTCTGTCTGTCCGTTAGTCGGTCCGTCCATTACAAAGTTTGTGGATGCTAATTCTCCTACATCTTTCATTGGATTTCAACCAAACTTTACAGGATTGTTAACCATTATGCCTAATTGTGCATATTATCTCGCCGGATTGATCAGCTAATTTTTGTTGGAGTTATGCCCCTTTTTGATATAGAATGTTGCAAATTTATGTTTGTTTGGGCCAATTCTGCTACTTTATGTTTGTGGGCGCCAATTCTTCTAATTTATGTTTGTGGGTGCCAAGTCTTCTACATCTTTTGTCATATTTCAACCAAACTTCACGGGATTGTTAACCATCATGCCTAGTTGTGCATATCGTCTTGCCGAATTGATTGGCTAATGATTTTTGTCAGTGTTATGCCCCCTTTTGACTTGAAATTTTGAAAAATTAAGTTTGTTGACACCAATTCTCCTACATCTTTCATCCTATTTCAACCAAACTTCACAAGATTGTTGACTTTCATGCCTAGTTGTGTATATCATCTGGCCAAATTGATCTGCAAAATTTTTTGTGGGAGTTATACCCTTTTTTGACTCAGAATTTTGCAAAATTAAGTTTGTGGACATCAATTCTCATACATCTTTCATCGGATTTCAACCAAACTTCAAAGGATTGTTGACCATCATGCTTTGTTGTGCATATCATCTTGCTGGATTGATAGGCTAATTTTTGTGGAGTAATGCCCCTTTTTATCCCCTCGCCCAAAGAAGTTGGGGAGGGGATATAGCGTTTCGCCCATTCATCCGTTCGTCCGTTTGTCCGTCCGTTCAAACTTAAGACCATATATCTTTTGAATAACAAGTCCTAGATGGACAATGTTTTGTCCATGGATGCATCTTGAAGAGAACTTGAGGTTGATATATAGAATAGGTGGATTTGACCTACATTTCATGCATGAGTGACTCAGGTTAAAGTTTTTGTAAGAGTCCAGATCTGGGATACTACAACTTGTAGAGGAATAATATTTTGTATGTAGATGCGTCTTGTAAAGTTACGAAGCTCCAGATAAAAATTAGGTCACTTTGACCTACATTTCATGCATGAGTGACTTAGGTTAAAGTTTTTGTAAGAGTCCAGGTCTAGGATACTACAACTTGTAGAGGAATAATATTTTGTATGTAGATGCGTCTTGGAAAGAAACAAAGCTCCAGGTAAAAATTAAGTCAATTTGACCTACATTTCATGCATGAGTGACTTAGGTTAAAGTTTTTGTAAGAATCCAGATCTGGGATACTACAACTTGTAGAAGAATAATATTTTGTATGTAGATGCGTCTTGTAAAGTTACGAAGCTCCAGATAAAAATTAGGTCACTTTGACATACATTTCATGCATGAGTGACTTGGGTTAAATTTTTGTAAGAGTCCAGATCTGGGATACTACAACTTGTAGAGGAATAATATTTTATATGTAGATGCATCTTATAAAGTTAGGAAGCTCCAGATAAACATTAAGTCATTTTGACCTACATTTCATGCATGAATGACTTAGGTTAAAATTTTTGTAAGAGTCCAGATCTAGAAAACTACAACTCATAGAGGAATAATATTTTGTATGTAGAGGTGTCTTGTAAAGCTAGGAAGCTCCAGATGAAAATTGAGTCACTTTGACCTAAATTTCATGCATGAGTGACTTAGGTTAAAGTTTGTGTTACAGCTTGGATTTTAGATACTACATCTCGTAGAATAATAATATTTTGTATGTAGATGTATCTTGTAAAGTTACAAAGCTCCAGATAAAAATTAGGTCAGTTTGACCTACATTTCGGGCATGAGTGACTTAGGGTAAAGTTTGTGTTACAGTCTAGATTTTAGATACTACAACTTGCAGAAGATTGATCTTTCATCAGTAGATGCATATGGTTTAGGTATGAGGCTCCTGATTGAAATAAGGTCACTACATTTCTTGCATGACTGGCTCACACTTCAGTAACAAGCCAGATCTTGAATGGTACAACTTCCTTGATTGCTTATAATACTAGACAAACATTCAATAAACGGGCGAGGGGATTACCTGTCGTTTCCGACTGCCCCTTCTCTTGTTGACTTATAATTTTGCAAAATTAAGTTTGTGGATGCTAATTCTCCCGCATCTTTCATCTGTTTTCAACCAAACTTCACAGGATTGTTGACCTAGTTTTGCATATTGTCTGGCCTGATTGATCGGCCAAATTTGGGGAGTTTTGCTCTTTTTTATGAGGGGGGCATATTGTTTTGTCCTTGTCCGTCCGTCCGTTCGTCTGTTCGTCCGTTCGTTCGTCCATCTGTACAAATGAAAAACACAACTATTCATTGCTATCACTTTGCGTCCATCGTCTGTCGTCTGGCGTCCGGCGTTAACTTTTCACATTTTCATCTTCTCCTCTGAAATCCCTGAAGCAAATTTAACCAAACTTTACAGGAATGATGTATGGAAGGTTCTTCAAAAAGAATGCACATTTCGTTCTGATTCGATAAAAAACATGGCCGCCAGCGCAGATCTAAGTTTTAACATTGGACCCTATGGAAAAAACATCATTTTCAACATCTGCTCTGAAACTATTAAAGCAAATTTAACTTAACTGTACTGAAATGATGTATGGAAGGTTCTGTACAAAGATTGCACATTTCTTTCCGATTTGACAAAAAACATGGCTGCCAGCACGGAACATAGTTTAACATTGGGCCTATGGGAAATTCACATTTTCATCTTCTCCTCTGAAACCGCTGAAGCAAATTAAACCAAACTTTACAGGAGTGATGTTTGGAAGGTCCTTCACAAAGATTGCACATTTCATACAGATTCGATAAAAAACATGGCCGCCAGCGTGGATCTTAGTTTTAACATTGGACCCTACGGGAAAAACATCATTTTCAACATCTGCTCTGAAAGTATTAAAGCAAATATAAATAAACTGAATTGAAATGATGTATGGAAGGTCCTTTACAAAGATTTCATATTTCGTTGTGATTCGACAAAAAACATGGCCGCCAGCATGGAACATAGTTTAACATTGGGCCTATGGGAAATTCACATTTTCATCTTCTCCTCAGAAACCGCTGAAGCAAATTCAACCAAACTTTACACGAATGATGTATGGAAGGTCCTTCACAAGGAATGCACATTTCGTTCCGATTTGATAAAAAACATGGCCGCCAGCGCGGATCATAGTTTTAACATTGGACCCTATGGGAAAAACATCATTTTCAACATCTGCTCTGAAACTATTAAAGCAAATTTAACTAAACCGTACTTAAATGATGTATGGAAGGTCCTTTACAAAATTGCACATTTTGTTCCGATTTGACAAAAAACATGGCCGCCAGCACGGAACATAGTTTAACATTGGTCCTATGGGAAATTCACATTTTCATCTTCTCCTCTGAAATCACTGAAGCAAATTCAACCAAACCTTACAGCAATGATGTATCGAAGGTCCTTCACAAAGCTTTCACATTTTGTTCAGATTCAAAAAAAAACATGGCCGCCAGCACAGATCTTAGTTTTAACTTTGGACCCTAGGGAGAAACATCATTTTCAACATCTGCTCTGAAAGTATTGAAGCAAATATAAATAAACTGAACTGAAATGATGTATGGAAGGTCCTTTACAAAGAATGCTCATTTTATTCCGACTCGACAAAAAACATGGCTGCCAGCACAGAACATAGTTTAACATTGGCCCTATGGGAAATTCACATTTTCATCTTCTCCTCTGAAACCAATAAGGCGGGAAAATTCAAAGTACTCCTTACCAAAAAACAGTGGAAGATTGCGGAATTTTTGAAGAAAGCAGATACTATACAAAAAGACAGCGGAAATTCTCATGACACACCAGACACTTTACAAAAAAAAGAGCGGAAGTTTTTCTGAAAAGACATACACATTACAAAAAAGGAGAGGAAGATTGGGGATGTTTAAACACTTTACCAAAAAAGAGTGTAAGGTTATGGATGTTTTCCTGACAAGAAATACTCTTTACAAAAAAAGAGCGGAAGATGGCGGAAGTTTCCATGACAAGACATACACATTACAAAGCAAGAGCAGAAGTTGGCGGAAGTTTCCCTGACAAGACATACACCTTACAAAGAAAAGTGGAATGTTGCGGAAGTTTTCTTGACAAGCAGGACACTTTACAAAAAAAGCAAGATTGTGGATGTTATTTTTTGAGGCAAATACATACTTTACAAAAAAAAAAAAAAAAACATCAGAGGATTGCAGAAGTTTCCCTGATAAGACATACACTTTACAAAAAAAGGACGGAAGATTGCGGAAGTTTTCTTGACATGCAGGACACTTTACAAAAAAAGCGGAAGATTGCAGAAGTTTTCAAGGAAGGCAGATACTATATAAAAAGACAGCAGAAGATTGCAGAAGTTTTCAAGAAAGCAGATACTATACAAAAAGACAGCGGAAATTCTCATGACAAACCAGACACTTTACAAAAAAAGAGCGGAAGTTTTTCTGAAAAGACATACACATTACAAAAAAAGAGTGGAAGATTGCGGATGTTTAAACACTTTACCAAAAAAGAGTGGAAGGTTATGGATGTTTTCCTGACAAGACATACTCTTTACAAAAAAAAAGCGGAAGATGGCGGAAGTTTCCATGACAAGACATACACATTACAAAGCAAGAACGGAAGATGGCGGAAGTTTCCCTGACAAGACATACACCTTACAAAGAAAAGTGGAATGTTGCGGAAGTTTTCTTGACAAGCAAGACACTTTACAAAAAAAGTAAGATTGCGGATGTTATTTTTTTAGGCAAATATATACTTTAAAAAAAAAAACAGCGGAGAAATTTGTGGAAGTTTCCCTGACAAGACATACACTTTACAAATAAAAGAACGGAAGATTGCGGAAGTTTTCTTGACAAGCAGGACACTGTACAAAAAAAGCGGAAGATTGTGGAAGTTCATTTTTGAGGCAAATATATACTTTACAAAAATACAGCAGAAGATTGCGGAAGTTTTCAAGGAAGGCAGATACTATATAAAAAGACAGTGGAAGATTGCAGAAGTTTTCTTGACAATTTAATCCAGACACCTTACCAAAAAACAGCTCAAGATTGCGGAAGTTTACAAGAAAGCAGATACTATACAAAAAGACAGCGGAAATTCTCATGACACACCAGACACTTTACAAAAAAAGAGCGGAAGCTCATCTGAAAAGACATACACATTACAAAAAAAGAGCGGAAGATTGCGGATGTTTAAACACTTTACCAAAAAAGAGTGGAAGGTTACAGAAGTTTTCCTGACAAGACATATACATTACAAAGCAAGAGCCGAAGATGGCGGAAGTTTCCCTGACAAGACATACACATTACAAAGCAAGAGCTGAAGATGGCGAAGTTTCCCTGACAAGACATACACCTTACAAAGAAAAGTGGAATGTTGCAGAAGTTTTCTTGACAAGCAGGACACTTTACAAAAAAAAGCAAGATTGAGGATGTTATTTTTTGAGGCAAATATATACTTTACTAAAAAACATCGGAAGATTGAGGAAGTTTCCCTGACAAGACCTGCACTTTACAAAAAAAGGACGGAAGATTGTGGAAGTTTTCTTGACAAGCAGGACACTGTACAAAAAAAAGCGGAAGATTGCGAAAGTTCATTTTTGAGGCAGATATATACAGTGGAAGTTTTCTTGACAATTTCATCCAGACACCTTACCAAAAAACAGCGGAAGATTGAGGCAGTTTCCCTGACAAGACACACATTTTATAAAAAAGAAAAGCAGAATATTGCGGAAGTTCTCTTGAGAAGGACACTTTACAAAAAAAAGCTGAAAATTGCGGAAGTTTTCAAGGAAGGCAGATACTATATAAAAAGACAGCGCAAGATTGTGAAAGTTATCTTGACAATTTAATCCAGATACCTTACCAAAACACAGCGGAAGATTGTGGATGTTTTCATTGAGGAAAATACCATACGAGAAGTCAGCGGAAGATTGAGGAAGTTTTCAGAAAAGCAGATACTATAAAAATGACTGCGGAAATTCTCATGATACGCCAGATACTTAACATAAGAAGAGCGGAAGATTATCTTTTGAGGCAGATATATACTTTACAAAAAGTCAGCGGAAGATTGCGTAAGTTTTCAAAGGAGCTGATACTATACAAAAAGACAGCAGAAGATTGCCAAAGTTCTTTTTTGAAGTAAATTAATTAATATATAGATTACAAAAATACAGCGGAAGATTGCGGAAGTTTTCAAAGAAGGCAGATGCTATACAAGAAGACAGCGGAAGAATGCAGAAGTTTTCTTGACAATTTAATCCAGACACCTTACAAAAAACAGTGGAAGTTTTCATGGAGGAAAATACGATACAAGAAGTCGGTGAAAGATTGCAGAAGTTTTCAAGAAAGCGGAGACAGAGGAAGATTGCAGAAGTTTTCATGGAGGCAAAAACTATAAGAGAAGTCACCCTTTCCTCATCTATAACCCTAACCTTTTCCCTTACTATAACCCTAACCCTTTCCTGATCTATAACCCTAACCCTTTGTCTAAATATAACCCTAACCCTTTCCTGATCTATAACCCTAACCCTTTCCCTAATTATTATACCCCCCACGAACGAAGTTCAGGGGGGTATATAGGAATCACTGTCCGTCTGTCTGTCTGTCCGTCTGTCTGTCTGTCTGTGATAGCAAACAATTTTTCGTAACAGTTTTCTCAGTAACTACTTAAGAACTTTTTGTAACAGTTTTCTCAGTAACTACTCCTCACTGCAACTTTAAATTTTGTATGCAAGTTTGACATGATGTCCTATACCGCAAGTAGCGATTTCAGGATTGGCGGACATCTACTTCCTGTTTACCGACTTAGTTAATTTTTGAGATCTTTTGTCAATTTTAAGTACGTTTCGTAACAGTTTTCTCAGTAACTACTCATCACTGCAACTTGAAATTTTGCATGCAAGTTTGACATGATGTCCCATACTGCAAGTAGCAATTTCAGGATTGCCGGACATCTTCTTCCTGTTTACCGACTTAGTTAATTTTTGAAATCTTTTGTCAATCGTAAGAAATTTTCGTAACAGTTTTCTCAGTAACTACTCATCACTGCAACTTTAAATTTTGTATGCAAGTTGAGAATGATGTCCCATACCATAAATAGCGATTTCTGAATTGCCCGATATCTACTTCCTGTTTACGGATTTAGTTAATTTTCGAGATCTTTTTCCATCTTAGAAACTTTTTGTAACTTTTATTTCAGTAACTACTCATCACTGCAACTTGAAATTTTGTGTTCGAGTTTAGAATTATTTCCTTTACCGCAAATGGTTATTTCAGGATTGCCAGACTTCTACTTCCTGTTTACCGACTTAGTTAATTTTCGAGATCTTTTTATGCAAATCTCTAAAAATTTTTATTACATTGTATAACTTTTTTTGTGACAAATTATATTTGGATCTTCTACTCCAATAGGGAGTGGGGGTATCATTTTGTGGCCCTCCAGGCCACAGTACCTCTAGTTTTAACCCTCTAACCCATTCCCTAAATATAACCCTACCCTTTCCCTTACTATAACCCTAACCCTTTCCCGTACTATAACCCTAACCCTTTCCTTTACCATAACCCTAACCCTTTCATTTACTATTACCCTAACCCTTTCCCTAAATATAACCCTAACCCATTCGCTAAATATATAACCCTAACCCTTTCACTTACTATAACCCTAACCTTTTCCCTTACTATAACCCTAACTCTTCATTTACTATAACCCTAACCCTTTCCCTAAATATTACCCTAACCCATTCCCTAAATATAACCCTACAGTGTTTTGGAAGTCTGGAAATCTTCCGCAAACTTCCACAACATTTTTAGATAGTGTTTTATTTCTCTAGAGAACTTCTGCAATCTTCCGCTGTCTTTTTATACAGTATTTGGAAAGTCAGAAATCTTCAGCAAACTTCCGTAGCATTTTTAGAAAGTGTTTGCAGATTTTTCCGAAAACTTCCGCAATCTTCCACAAAATTTTTATACAGTGTTTGGGAAGTCAGTTGAAATCTTCCGCAAACTTCTGCAATATTTTTAGAAAGTGTTTTTTTCCTGAAAACTTTCGCAATCTTTTTTATACAGTACGTGTCTTGGAAGTCTAAAAATCTTCCGCAAACTTCCTAAACATTTTTAATAAGTGTTTTATTTCTCTAGAGAACTTCTGCAAGGCTCCGCTATCTTTTTATACGACCGCAAAAATTTTGCGGTCGTATTATGGTATGGTTCTGGCGTCGGCGTCGGCATCTGCGGACAGCATAACTTTAGTTCTAGTGAACGGATTGTTAACAAATTTTAGCATGATGTTTGTTGGCACAAGCTTAAGCCCGGGTTTAAATTTCGCGTTCCCTGCCCAACCCGTATTTGAAAAAGAGGCAAAAGAGGGGCCAAAAAGGGGTTAAATTAGGTATTTTCGTGTCTGTGGACAGCATAACTTTGGTTCTAGTGGACGGATTGTTTTCAAATCTTAGTATGATGTTTCTTGGAACATTCTTGAGAAACGTTTTTTTCCTTTAGTTTTTGGCCCCACCCATTTCAGAATTAGGGGCCAAAAAAGGGTTAAATTGGGTGTAGAATCTTTATTATTTATTGGATTTTGATGTTGTTTGTTTCAGTATGCTCCTGAGGAAATTTCCAATCTGAAATATGCCAACGGATTTCATGTAGCATGTACCGCTCACGAGATAAATGGGGCCCAACAGGGGCTAATCTCAAAAAAATTATTTTTTTTATTTTCAGTCCGATTTTGATACAGTTTTTTTCAATGGATTCCTTGTGAAAAATTAATATGGCACTCAGCTATTAGATTTTTGGTAACTTGTTTCCTTTCCCAGCTATGAGGGGCCGAAGGGGCCAAAATTGCGAATTTGCAGATAATGTGAAATTTCTATTTTTCATCGGATTTCAATGGGATTTTTTTCTTTGGATACCCCTTGATCTAAGCTTTCCGAGGGATGTCAACGGGTTTGGCATAGCTCTTACAGTTTCCGAGCTACAAGGGGTCAAAGGGCCAAAATTGCAATTTTTCTAAATATGTCAAATCTTTATTTTTCATCGGATTTGGATGGGATTTTTTTCTTTGGATTCCTCTTGATCTAAGCTTTCAGTAGTATGTCAATGGATTTGGCGTAGCTCTTACTGTTTCTGAGCTACTAATGGTCAAAGGGGCCAAAATTGCAATTTTTCTAAATATGTCAAATCTTTATTTTTCATCGGATTTCCATGGGATTTTTTTCTTTGGATTCCTCTTGATCTAAACTTTCAGAAATATGTCAACGGATTTTGCGCGGCATATACCGTTTCCGAGCTACAAGGGGTCAAAGGGGCAAAAATTGCAATTTTTCTAAATATGTCAAATCTTTATTTTTCATCGGATTTTGATGGGATTTTTTTCTTTGGATTCCTCTTGAACTTAGCTTTCAGTAGTATGCCAAAGGATTTGGCGTAGCTTTTACCTTGTCCGAGCTACAAAGGGTCAAAGGGGCCAAAATTGCAATTTTTCTACATATGTCAAATCTTTATTTTTCATCAGATTTCGACGGATTTTTTTATTTTTTATTTCTATGGATGTAAAGTGTTAGTTGATAGTAACATATTTTCCATAGCTCTTACAGTTTTTTTTTATCAATAAGTGATCAAAAGGGTTGATTTTTTCCGTAGTTTGTTTCCAGCTAATAACTGTGTCAAGCTTCTTTTTGTGTCCATCTAATTATTGTGTCAAGCTCTTTACTGTGTCCACATTCACTTTGAACTACTTTTGTTGAAATTTCAGTGATCGACATGCTGCGGTGGTATCATGCTCCGCTCGGCGTAGCCCTTTATTATACAGTGTTTTGGAAGTCAGAAATCTTCCGTAAACTTCCGCAACATATTGTAGAAAGTGTTTGATTTTTCCTGAAAAATTCCGCAATCTTCCGGTGTCTTTTTATACAGTGTTTGTCTTGTAAAGAGATCTTCCGCATACTTCCGCAATTTTTTATGATAACCCACCACACCCTCCCATTTCAGCAATTTTCGTGACTTCTTACATGAAGTATGAACCCTTGACCCCTCTATCATGCTTGAAGAATTATATGAAGATTTTAGCAAGCAGGTAGTGCACACAAATTAAGACATACATTTGGTATCATGGCCGCTACTGAGGATCAATGTGCAGATTCATGGGATCCATGGGAAAGGCGAGACATATTCTATGTCAACAGTCTAATGGAGAATGTCCAGAAGGCAAGACATAGTGACCATAGATTACGCCATCTGCCTCATAAACATTTGGTTAACCCCAATGTTAGCCTTTTTTATGCCTAAATAACTTTTAATACAACCGCAGAACATTTGAGGTCGTATAATGGTATGGCGCTTTCGTTGTCTGTAGACACTTTTGTTTTTAGTCAATAACTTAAGTTCAAGTTGAGCAATCCTTATGAAATTTTGAGACCATGTTCTTTGGCACAAAAGGAAGGTATGGATTATTTTTGGTCAATGTTGCCCCTCACAGGGGCCAAAAGGGCCAAATTGGGTGTTTTCACACATTTAGCTGTAGAATTTTCATTTTTTATTGCTATGGTCAACCAAGTGGCAAAAGTTTTACAGAACAGAAGTCAAATTTTACACTGCAAGCTTACATTCTACAGTGGATCTGTGGTTGTTAAAAAGACACAGTATACAATTGTAACCTTTTTTAGCTCACCTGGCTAGAGCCAGGGTAAGCTTTTGCCATCACTTTTCGTCCGTGGTCCATCCATCCGTCCGTCGTCCGTCCGGCGTAAACTTTTCATTCAAAGATCTTCTTCTCTGAATCTACTGGGCCAATTGAAACCAAACTTGGCCACAATAGTCCTTAGATGGTCACCTGCAAAAAAGTTGTTTTTCAGATCCACGCTATATCCAAGATGGCCGCCAGCGGGGATCATAGTTTTAACATTGGACCCTATGGGAAAATACTTTCAAAGGTCTTCTCCTCAGAAACTACATGGCCAATAAAAGCCAAATTTGGCTACAATAGTCCTTAGATGGTCCCTTACAAAAGAGTTGCTTTTCAGATCCGCGCTATATCCAAGATGGCCGCCAGCGGGGATCATAGTTTTAACATTGGACCCTATGGGAAAACACTTTCAAAGATCTTCTCCTTTGAAACTATTGAGCCAATTGAAACCAAACTTGGCCACAATAGTCCTTAGATGGTTCCCTGCAAAAAAGTTGTTTTTCAGATCCGCCCTAAATCCAAGATGGCCGCCAGCGGGAATCATAGTTTTAACATTGGACCCTATGGAAAAACACTTTCAAAGATCTTCTTCTCTGAAACTACTTGGCCAATTGAAACCAAACTTGGCCACAATAGTCGTTAGATGGTCCCCTGCAAAAAAATTGTTTTCTGATCCGCGCTATATCCAAGATGGCTGCCACTGGGGATCATAGCTTTAACATTGGACCCTATGGGAAAAGACTTTCAAAGATCTTCTCCTCTGAAACTACTCAGCCAATTGAAACTGAACTTGGCCACAATTGTCCTTAGATGGTCCCTTGCAAAAAAGTTGTTTTTCAGATCCACGCTATATATCCAAGATGGCCGCCAGCAGGATCATGGTTTTAATATTGGACCCTATGGGAAAACACATTCAGAAATCTTCTCCACTGAAACAATTCTGCCAAGTGAAACCAAACTTGGCCACAATAGTCCTTAGATGGTCCCCTGCAAAAAAGTTGTTTTTCAGATCCTTGCTCTATCCAATATTGCAGCAAGCGGGGAATCATAGTTTTAACATTGGAACCTATGGAAAAAACTTTCAAAGATCTTCTCCTCGGGTGCAGGACAACTCGGCCCACGGACAACTCGGACCAGGACAACTCGGACCGTAAATTTTCCTAAAAATTATACTACTGTTGGACCGTAAATTGAAACACACTTCTCAGTAGATGGCTGACACTGAGTTGATTGTTGGCATGGTGTGAACAGCTTTCCTTGGGTTTCTCTAGTTTTCTTGTGCTGGGAACGGCGAAGTTTGCCTTTATTAATAACGAGCTTGTGGTTTACTTATTAACAAGTCCTATTATAATTTTAATTAATGAATAATTCCTTTTGATGATGAATTTCGAGTAACGATCTTGTGTTATTTTTATTACCAGTCCTTGAATTTTCAAATTCAATGATTTACTTATTTTTTTTCTTTGATTCTTACATTTCCAATTATGATCTTGTTTATTTTCCATTTAATTTTCCTTAATTGTTTAATCAAATATTTGAATTATAAACTAAAAATACATATCGAGTTCCATTTAATGTTTATAGTCTTTATAGAGCCGTGTTTATGGATCATGGAGGTCCGAGTTGTCCTTTTAGACAAGCTAACTTTGAAAATATCACGGTCCGAGTTGTCTCAATGACGGTCCGACTTGTCTCTTCAACGGTCCGAGTGGTCCTGGTCCGACTTGTCCGCGGGCCGAGATGTCCCCTATTCCTTCTCCTCTGAAACTACTCAGCCAATTGAAACCAAACTTGGCAACAATAGTCCTTAGATGGTCCCCTGCAAAAAAGTTGTTTTTCAGATCCGCGCTATATCCAAGATGGCCGCCAACGGGGAGCATAGTTTTAACATTGGACCCTATGGTAAAAGACATTCAAAGATCTTCTCCTCTGAAACTACTGGGCCAATTGAAACCCAACTTGGCCACAATAGTCCTTAGATGGTCCCTCGCAAAAAACTTGTTTTTCAGATCCGTGCTATATGGAGGGAATATAGATACTGGCGTAATATGGCCAAACAAATTCTTGAAAACAGTAAACGGGACTATTACACCAACATGGTTAAAGATTCAAGAGACCCAAGTGTTTTATGGAACTGTATACACAGTCTAAATCCTAAGAATCCAACCAGACCATTTGAACTTGTCTATGAAGATGGTAAAAAGATAAATAAACCTGAAGATTTGGCAAACTGTTTTAATTAATTTTTTGCATCTTGTGTTGAAAACCTAAGACAAGAATCAGGGGATTCCCAAAACAGTATAAATTTTAAAAAAACTTACTGATTTCATTAAAGAGAGGCTTCCAGCAAACACAGAATTCAACATACCTTATATCACAGTAAATGAACTTTATAAAGACATTGTAAATCTCAATAGGAACTGATAACATAGGTCCAAAAATACTTAAACTCTGTGCACATGTTATTGCATCACCTCTCACATACATTTTTAATCGTATGATTGACCGTGGAATATTTCCCTCCTCATTGAAAAATGCAAAAGTTTCCCCAATATACAAAACAGGATCAAAGTCTGAAACAACTAATTATAGACCTGTCTCAGTACTGCCTGCATTATCAAAGCTCATTGAAAAGCATGTCACAAGTAAATTATATGACTTTTTATCGAAATATGAATTACTTCATTTTTCACAATCGGGCATTAGAAGAAAACATTCATGTCAAACTGCTCTGATTAATGTTATTGACAAATGGATGAAACACATGGATAATGGAGATCTTAATTTAGCAGTAATGCTGGATTTAAGGAAAGCTTTTGATGTCGTTGATCATGAAATTTTGCTCCAAAAAATGGTTATATATGGGTGCAGTAAGAAATCTCTTACTTTTTTCCAATCTTATCTCAGTAACAGAACACAACAAGTCCAGCTTGGTAGTGCTGTATCTTCTAAACTCAGTATAAAATATGGTGTGCCACAAGGATCAATTCTTGGTCCTGTCATGTTCCTTTTGTTCATTAATGATTTGCCATTAAATATTAAGAATTGTGTTACTGACATGTATGCAGACGACTCAACTATTCATAAGTCTGGAAAATGTATTCAGCAATTGGAAACTATAGTTCGGGAAGATTTACACTGCATTGAAAAATGGTGTAAAGACAACAACATGTTTATAAATTGCTCAAAAACGAAATTTATGATAATTGGTTCAAAACCAAAACTAGACAACCTAAGATATGAACCTTGTTTAGCATTAAACTCAGTTCCAATACAAAGGTCACTTTGCGAAAAGGTACTAGGTGTTAAAATTGATCCTACTCTACAGTGGTCTGATCAAATTGATCATGTTTGTGCCAAAATCTCCTCTCGAATATATCTTTTTACAAAAATTAAACAATATCTCAATCTTGAGGCTCGGAAATTATTTCATACAGGTTATATCCTACCATTAATTGATCATTGTTGTATTGTATGGAGTTCGTGTAGTAAAAGTAATCTTGATCGTATAATAAAACTACAAAAAAGAGTTGTCAAATTAGTACTTGATGCAGATCCCCTTGCCCCATCAGATCCCTTATTCAAAAATTTAGGATGGATGAAAGTCTCCCAAAGGATTCAGTATCATAAATACATGCTCCTCTTCAAATGTTTACAAAATGAAGCTCCTGCATACCTCAATGATAAATTTACATATCTTTCTGATGTAAATCCCTACTATCTTAGAGAAGTAACAAGTGGAAATTTGTATATCCCAAAGCCAAAAACAGAAACATTTTTATACTCGACATCTGTTCTTTGGAATAATCTGCCAATAAACATACGTAACTCATCTAGCTGTGAAGTTTTCAGGATCAAAATTAAAGATTATATTTTGAATGGGTGAAGACATACATGTACTATTGTTTCAGAATGTTGATATTCTGTAAGACAATTATATTATAATTCGAAAAGTAATTATTATATATCTCTTGTATTTTTTCATGTATTGCATTTATTATTTGTATTTGTTTTAAACATTATGTATATTATTGAAATGAGGGCCTCAGGGAAGATTGGTTGTACCAACTGTGTTTACCCTCTATAAATAAAGCATTTACTTACTTACTTACTTACTTACTTACTTACTATATCCAAGATGGCCGCCAGCGGGGATCATAGTTTTAACATTGGACCCTATGGGAAAACACATTCAGAAATCTTCCCCACTGAAACTTCTCAGCCAAGTGAAACCAAACTTGGCCACAATAGTCCTTAGAAGGACCCTGCAAAAAAGTTGTTTTTCAGATCCGCGCTATATCCAAGATGGCCGCCAGTGGGGATCATAGTTTTAGCATTGGACCCTATGGGAAAAGACATTCAAAGATCTTCTCCTCTGAAACTACTGGGCCAATTGAAAGCAAACTTGGCCACAATAGTCCTCAGATGGTCCCCTGCAAAAAACTTGTTTTTCAGATCCGCGCTATATCCAAGATGGCCGCCAGCGGGAATCATAGTTTTAACATTGGACCCTATGGAAAAAGACATTCAAAGATCTTCTCCTCTGAAACTGCTCAGCCAATTGAAACCAAACTTGGCCACAATAGTCCTTAGATGGTCCCCTGCAAAAAAGTTGTTTTTCAGATCTGCGCTATATCCAAGATGGCCGCCAGCGGGGATCATAGTTTTAACATTGGACCCTATGGAAAAAGACATTCAGAGATCTTCTCCTCTGAAACTACTGAGCCAATTGAAACCAAACTTGGCCACAATAGTCCTTAGAAGGTCCCCTGCAAAAGAGTTGTTTTTCAGATCCGCGCTATATCCAAGATGGCGGCCAGTGGGGATCATAGTTTTAACATTGGACCCTATGGGAAAAGACATTCAAAGATCTTCTCCTCTGAAACTACTCAACCAATTGAAACCAAACTTGGCAACAATAGTCCTTAGATGGTCCCCTGCAAAAAAGTTGTTTTTCAGATCCTTGCTATATCCAATATGGCCGCAAAGGGGGAGTCAAAGTTTTAACATTGGAACCTATGGAAAAACTTTCAAAGATCTTCTCCTCTGAAACTACTCAGCCAATTGAAACCAAACTTGGCAACAATAGTCCTTAGATGGTCCCCTGCAATAAAGTTTTTTTCAGATCCGCGCTATATCCAAGATGGCCGCCAGCGGGGATCATAGTTTTAACATTGGACCCTATGGGAAAACACTTTCAAAGATCTTCTCCTCTGAAACTACTGAGCCAATTGAAACCAAACTAGGTCACAATAGTCCTTAGATGGTCCCCTGCAAAAAAGTTGTTTTTCAGATCTGCGCTGTATCCAAGATGGCTGCCAGCGGGGATCAAAGTTTTAACATTGGACCCTATGGGAAAAGACATTCAAAGATCTTCTCCTCTGAAACTACTGGGCCAATTGGATCCAAACTTGGCCAAAAGAACTGCACCCAATCTAAAATAGCTGCTAGTCTGGAACATAGTTTTACTTATGGTAATATAACATCAATGTCTATTAACAAATTTGAAAATAATGCCCTTAAAACATTGGGACTATTTTAACTGCATATGTCAGCCGTGGCCCAGGTGAGCGATACAGGCTCTTGAGAGCCTCTTGTTTCATTTCTAGCCCGATTTTGATGCAGTTTTGTAGCTCACCTGGCTATGCCAGGGTGAGCTTTTGCCATCACTTGGCGTCTGTCGTCCGTCGTTAGCTCACTTTCAAAAATCTTCTCCTCTGAAACCACGGGGTCAAATGGAACCAAACTTTAATTGAATCATCAATAGGGTATCTAGTTTCAAATTTGTTATTTTATATGCCTTAGGTCAAACAACATGGCTGCCGTTACTGAAAATAGAACATAGGGGTAAATTACAGTTTTTGGCAAGTAACTCAAAAACCGTTACAGATATCAAAAATCTGACAGAGGAAAAAATGATCAGCATGAGAAGATCTACCCATGCTGAAATTTTGAAGAAAATCTGATGACCCGTCTAAGAGTTATTGCCCTTTTTCCATAAAATTTTCAAAATTTTGATGTTTTTTTATTTTTTATTAAAAAAACTATAACAGATAGAGGTTAAGTTTTAATCGCAAAAATGTTTAGCATGTTAAGGTCTACCCACATGGATATTTTGAAGAAAATCCAAGTACCCATATATGAGTTGTGGTCCTTTATTGGTCAAATTTTTCGTGATTTTTTACTTTTTGTCCTATATTTCTAAAACGCTTTGAGACAGAGGTCAAGTTTAAATTGCAAAAATGTTCAGCATGTTAAGGACTAAATTTTATTGAACACATCCAAGTTTTCCGACCGCTTCCAAGATGGCCGCCAGCGGGGAACTTAATTACCATTTGAGATAATGGGAAAATTCATACAAAGAACTTCTTCTTGAGAACCACTGAATGGATTTGAACCAAACTCGGCATGAATGATGCTTATGAGGTGCTGACCAGGTGTTGTTACTTTGGTGCCGATCCATCATCCAACATGGTCGCCAGCGGGGATCTTAATTTTAACATTGGACCCTATGCGAAAATACAATACAAAGAACTTTTACTTTAGAACCACTGAATGATTTGAACCAAACTTAGCATGAATGATGTTTATGAGGTGCTGACCAAGTGTTATTACTTTGGTGCCAATCTGTCATCTTACATGACCGACAGCATTGGACCCTATGGGAAATGCACACAAAGATCTTCTAGAGAACTGCTGAATGGATTTAAATCAAACATGACATGAATGATGCCTGACGGGTGCTGACCAAGTGTCACCAGCTGGGAACTTAATTTAACAAAAGATCTTCTTCTAGAGAACTGCTTAATAGATTTAATCCAAACTTTGCTTATGAGAAGCTGACCAAGTGTTGTTACTTCAGTTCTGATCCATCATCCAACATGGCTGCCAGCAATGAATTGGACCCTAAGGGGAAATGCATACAAAGATATCATGGAAAACCATTGAATGGATTCAATAAATGAAACTTGTGAGATTTTGACCAAGCTTGTTACTATGGTGCTGATCCATCTTCCGACATGGCCGCCAGTAGCAAAACTTAGTTTAACATTGGACCCAGTGGGAAATGCATAAAAAGGTCTTCTCCTCTGAAACTGCTTGAACAATTTCAGTAGAATTTTGATATGATAGTCCTTATGTGACCCTCTTCAAAGTTTTATGTTAAATACTGTGGAAGTTCTTTTATTCGTGGGCATCAATTTTCGTGCATTTCATAACTACTGTGAAAGTACTATTGTTCGTGGAGTTCCAATTTTCGTGGACTTCATGGTTCGCTAAAACCATGAAATTAAGTACCCAACGGAATGCAATTTTTCCACAGAGTTTCAATGGATTGATTTCAAAACCACGAATTTAAGTGCCAACAATATAGTAACGTTTGTGAAAACCACGAAAATTGATGTCCACGAATAAAAGTACATCCACAGTATCATTATTTCGTGGGTACTTAAATTCATGGTTTCAAATTCTGTGCAGTAGCTGCCAGCAGGGAATGTAGATTAACATTAGGCCCCTTAAGTTTGGAAACTGCATTCAAAAATCTTCTCTGAAACTGCTTGAACAATTTTAATTAAATTTTATAAAAAGTTTCTGATTTTTATGTACATACACCACCAAAGATGGACCATCAATTGGGAATTATAGTGCTGCAGGACCCAGGTGAGCATTACAGGCTCTTGAGAGCCTCTTGTTTTTTCAATTGATTCCTTATGGAAAATTAACATAGCGCTAAACTATTAGAGTTTTGGTAACTTTATTGTGTCTCCTGCGCCTACATAGGGATCACTATCTGTCGTCTTGCGTCCATCCCTCCGTCGGTCCGTCCGTAGGTCTGTCTGTCTGTCTGTCCGTCTGGTCTAAAATTTTTTTACCATTATCCACATCTCCTAAACTGCTGGGTACTTTCCAAGGAAACTTGCAGGAATGCTTCAGCATATGTTTTAGATGTGCACCATGCATTTAGATTTTCTTTATTGATGTATTCCAGATTTTGAAGCTATTTTTGGACTTTGTCATTTTAGTTAATTGGAGTCATAGGGTAAACCTCCATTATCCGCAGCTCCTCCTAGACTGCTTGGTACTTTCCAATCTAACTTGCATTTAGAATGCTTCAATATATATTGAAGTTGTGCATCATGCATTTAGTTTTTGATTAATTTTGATTTTTTAGATTCTTTAGCTATTTTTGGACGAAGGGTCAGTGTGAACTATTGGCATCACTTGGCGTCCCTCGTCTGTCCGTTAACTTTTCACATTTTCATCTTCTCCTCTGAAACCACTGAAGCAAATTCAACCAAACTTTACATGAATGATGTATGGAAGGTCCTTTACAAAGATTGCTCATTTCGTTCCGATCCGATAAAAAACATGGTGGCCAGCGCAGAACTTAGGTTTAACATTGGACCCTATGGGAAAAATCACATATTCATCTTTTCCTCTGAAACCACTTAAGCAAATTCAACCAAACTTTACAGGAATGATGTACTAAAGGTCCTTAACAAAGATTGCTCATTTCGTTTGGATCCAATAAAAAACATGGCAGCAAGCACGGAACTTAGTTTAACATTGGACCCTATGGGAAAATCACATTTTCATCTTCTCCTCTGAAACCACTGAAGCAAATTCAACCAAACTTCACAGGAATGATGTACGGAAGGTCCTTTACAAAGAATGCTTATTTAGTTCTGATCCAATAAAAAACATGGCCGCCAGCGCGGAATTTAGGTTTAACATTGGACCCTATGGGAAAAATCACATATTCATCTTTTCCTCTGAAACCACTGAAGCAAATTCAACCAAACTTTACAGGAATGATGTACTAAAGGTCCTTAACAAAGATTGCTCATTTCGTTTGGATCCGATAAAAAACATGGCTGCCAGCATGGAACTTAGTTAAACATTGGACCCTATGGGAAAATCACATTTCCCTTGCAAAATTTTCCCAAGAAATCCTAGGAATTCCCGGGATTTTCCTGGCTTTTCCTGGGGCATTTTTCCCAGGAAATCCCAGGAATTCTTACCCTTTGATGTCAGGAAATCTGAGGAAATGTGGGGATGGTATTGGGACGGGAAATCCCAGGAAATCCTAGGATTTCCCAGAAAGTTTGTTTTAAGCAACAGGCTATTTAGTATATCCTATTTCCTTGGATTTCCTGGGAATTCTGAGGAAAAGTGTGGAAATATATTTGATAATAATCCTGGGAAATCCCGGGATTTCCTGGGAAATGTAAAAATTGGTAATTAGGAATTCCTTGGAAATCCTAGGAATTCCCAGGAACATTTTCCTGGTATTTCCTGGTAATTTGTCTATTGTAACTGCCTAATTGTTTCCTTTTTTGGTCTTCAATATGTTCTGCAAAATATTTTTTCTATATGGGTGCAGATCGAAATGATATCATAATGATGACAACATTTAAGTATTCCCAGTGCATAGATTTATTAAAATATGAATGTTCAGGCGAATGGTGTCTCCTCAACTGTTAATGTTGTCTGTCACATAATTTTTCTTCAAATGGTTGAAATTTCTCAATGAAATCTGTCCAGTAGAATCCTACAAAGAAAGGAAAGATAAATTACTAAGTAAATACATTGAAAACTGAATCACAATGTTTCTCTTGCTAATAAAAAAATGAAATTACGGACAAGTAAATTTCATCATCATTGTTATATAAAGTCTTTAATTTGCTGTGTAGTCAATAAACTTAAGGTTGATATGTGGATGTAGTGTGCTAATGTTGCTGTCCATGCCTTAATATATTTACTGATGCCAAATCCCAACCCCCTTTGTTAAAATAAGGTCCGAAAATGGTATTCCACGATAAGATAGTATTTTATTTAGACAAAACAAATCAGTAACTAATCCAGTATAGGTCTTTTCAAAAATTCATTTGGTCCGCCCTTCTGTTTCAACATTTAAAATTATCAGTTCTGGTTATCAACCCATCAAGGTTGATTTAGATTATGTCATTGTTTACTGTGACGCTGCACTAATTTGTTAGAATTAAAGTGTATTCCGGGTTTAAGATGTGTATTTTTTAGCCAACAGTATGAGTGATAACCTAGCTGAAGCGAAGAGTGTTTGTACTCTAATTTAAGGAGATTTCAAATCCACGAAAAGACAACAACACTTTCTGAAAAGGGCTATAGATCTCAAATTTGTATGTTGTTCTGTATGATTGTCATTATTGTCTCCAGTGACAGTCATGTTTGAAGTTGGATTACTCTTTCGAATAAATTAACATACTATTTTGAACAACCTGACAAAAATTATGCTACTTTTGTTATACATTGTGGTAAAATTCACAACTTTACAATCCATACAATAATGTACTAAGTAGATACCAGTACAAGATAAATTCATACCTTCCTTGAATTATTTCTTTATTTCAAAATGAAAATCAAAAGTCACAGGCCTTCATTAATTTAATCAACATTGACAGGAAAGACTGTTAAAATGTACCTTCGGAGAACTTTGGTACTCACAGCCTTACCTTTGATATTGTTTTTCTTATTGGGATCCAACCCTTCTTTTCTTTCTGCTTTTTGGTTTGTCCTCCTCACCATAGACATACTTTTTTCCTCAATACAAAAAGGTCTTTGGCAAACCTCTCCTTATGATTCTGCCTGAAAATATTTAATTGTATTTTGAATATTAGCAAAAGCAAGTAAAATTTTCAATTTTACCAACAAAAAAGTTGACATTAAATCATTAATATTCACCCCTAGATTCACCCACCCTTTATTATTTAAAAGTACTGACTGGAAAATCCAAATTTATTTTGAAATTCAGAATTAATATATATATTCTAAAGAAATACATTTATGTCTTTAATATTAATGTAATTTATGTTATTGTACTCCCCATTTTGTATTTCACTGTTATTTTTTTCTTTTTTAGTAGTGGGTGTAGAAATTAAAGTATAGACATCTAATAAATGTTATAGATATGTCCAATCCATCACTGACTGACAAGGTCATGAAGGTCAGGCTATATATGTAGACAAGATGCATTCTTCCACAAATTACACACATGGGTGTACTACATAGTAATTAATGGCTCCATTTGAATTTGTGCTTAATTTTTCTGTAAACACCCTTCACAACAAACTTATTGAAGAAATTCTTAGTCATTTTACTGTGTAATATAACAGATTGAGATCATTATCTCATTCTCACATTGTAAAATTCTTCTCACAGATGTTCTCTGCTGACCTACAAAATCATTATCACAGGCAGTTTGTGTATTACATAAGCATGATTTTCTTGTTTTTTTCATATGATTAACAATCAAATTGAAGAAAAACAAATATGATAATATCATACTGTGAATAAAATTTCAGATAAAAAGAAAAATATACACAATCTTAAGGGCATGCATGTTGATGTACAAAGTGGTAGGTCAAACTGAGATTAAAAGCATGCATAATAATTTGAAACTTACTTTCTTTTGTGTAGTCTTTAAAATTTGAGTGTAATTCCCATTGTAGTAATCATTCTTCCCTCAGATCCCATCTGAACAAATTGGTGAATTTATTTTCTCCATCTTACTTCTGTGTGGCACTGCATGTTATGGAGGTCAGATTTGAATCTTCTGATCTCAGATCGAGGCTGGTTAACAAGAGTCTACATGACCAAGATTATGAGAGAATGTGACATGTCTGCTAGGCGTTTGTAAAATAAAAGCTATCAAGTTTCTGATTAATTTGCAGAAACAACCAAAAAACCAATAAAAATCAACATTGATACAAAGTAAAACACTATATTTTGTTTAAATTTTAAACATTTTCTTAAACATGTTAAAAATCTAACACAACATACTTTCCCTCCTTTTTGTTTCATATTATTTTTTTCATAACTTGTTTATTTATTTTATCATAGTATTTTTAGAAAGATAGAATATGTTCTCCACAAGTCTTATATAGTTTCTAAACTATATAGCAGTGCATTAATTGAATGAAGACAAATAATGGACATACTAAAACCAAATTGGTTAATGCCTATAGTTTTTTCACCAATTGCATGACCAAAGATAAGGACAAAAACTGAAAGATTATACATGTAATTACATATATTCTTGAACAGCTTAATGTTCTTGATACTGACGTAATCTTTAAAAGGAATAAAAAAATTCAAAAAATGTACAACAAATTTGTGGTTTGGCAAATTTAATAACTCAGAATTGGATTTGTCAAGGATGTGTATAGTGACTGATCCTTGGCTGTTTTGACTGTTTCATTTCAAGTAATATTATGGTAATTGCAAAGTGGAAATTAGAATTTATATTTTTAAATTATCACAGCAATTTGCAACAATTTCATTTTCTTATCTTAATAAACGAAAGAGGACTTATGAAATTTTAAAGTCCTAGCTTTTCCTGACATTTCTTGGATGAAAGTTAAAGTCCAGGGAATTCCTACAATTTCCCACACGCAGAAAATGAACAGCAATTTAGGTAATTGTTAAAGTCCTAGCATTTCCTGACTTTTCCCTTGATCAAACTTAAAGTCCTGGCATTTCTTGAAAATTCTTTTTTACAACTACTAAAAATCCTTGCATTTCCCACTAAATGCAAACAGTGAAAATTTCACACCATATCATACCCAGGAATTCCAAGGAAATCCTGGGAATTCCTGGTCATTCCTCACTTTTCTTACAAGACCAGGAAACTGTTTTGCAAGGGTTTCATCTTCTCCTCTGAAACCACTGAAGTAAATTCAACCAAACTTAACAGGAATGATGTATGGAAGGTCCTTTATAAAGATTGCTCATTTTGTTCTGACCCAATAAAAAACATGGCTGCCAGCGCAGAACTTTGGTTTAACATTGGACCCTATGGGAAAAATCACATTTCCATATTCTCCACTGAAACCAATGAAGCAAATTCAACCAAACTTTGCATGAATGATGTACTTAAGGTCCTTCATGAAGACTGCTCGTTTCGTTCCATAAGGATCCGATAAAAAACATGGCAGCCAGCACGGAACATAGTCTAACATTGGACCCATCTTCTCCTCTGAAACCGTTGAAGCAAATTATTCCAAACTTTACAGGAAAGATGTATGGAAGGTCCTTTACAAAGTTTGCTCATTTCCTTCCGATCAGATAAAAACATGGTTGCCAGTGCGGAATTTAGGTTTAACATTGGCCCCTATGGGAAAAATCACATTTTCATCTTCTCCTCTGAAACCGCTGAAGCAAATTCAACCAAACTTTACAGGAATGATGTACTTTAAAGGTCCTTAACAAAGGTTGCTCATTTCGATCTGATCCAATAAAAAACATGGCTGCCAGCAAGGAATTTTTTTGGTCATTTGTGGTCATGCATGGCATAGAAGCATTTTGTCAGGTGAGCGATACAGGCTCAGTCTCTGAGCCTCCAGTTTAGCTAACTCGAGTCATAGGGTAAACATCCATTATCTGCATCTCCTCCTTAACTGCTAAGTACTTTCAAACCAAACTTGCAAGAATGCTTCAATATATATTGTAGATCAGTGCACCATGCATTTAGTTTTTGATTAATTCTGATTTTTTTCAGATTGTCTAGATATCTTTGGACTTTGTCATTATACCCCCGCTCCGGAGGAGGAGGGGTATACTGTTTTACCTGTGTCCGTCATTCCATCATTCCGTAATTCCTTAATTCCGTCCATAACAACTTTCGTAAAGCTTTTCTCTGCAATGGTAAATGATACAAACTTGAAATTTTGTCAGAAGCTTTGTGTAGGCATGCCATTTTGTGGGACACATTTTAAGACTTGTGGGGTACTACATGTTTGTCAGGTTACCTTACCACTGGCTTTTGCTAGTGCCGGTACCAAGTCCGGCTATCCAGAGTTCCTATCGTTATTTATGTTTGTCTCTTGTTTTCATTATTGTTTTTCTGGTGCAGTTTGCTTGTAAATTGTGGCATGTGATTGTAGTTCCTGGCCATTGTAGGTGTTTGCTGTTTTCCTGTTTTTAGCTCACCTGGCCTAAAAGGCCATGTGAGCTATAGCCATCACTTGGCGTTTGTCGTCTTCCGTCCGTCCGTCCGTCTGTCCGTCCGTCCATCGTAAACTTTTTCAAAAATATTCTCCTCTGAAACCGCTATGACAATTTTAATCAAACTTGGTCTGAATCATCACCAGGGTATCTACATTCAAAATTGTGTTCGATTAGTCCGAGGACCAAACAACATGGCTGCCATTACTAAAAATAGCACATAGGGGTAAATTGCTGTTTTTGGCAAATAACTCAAAAACCATTACAGATATCAAAAATCTGACATGGATAAAAGTGATCAGCATGACAAGATCTACTTGCCCTGCAATTTTGAAGAAAATCCAAAAACCCGTCTTAGAGTTATTGCCCTTTTTCCGTGAAAATTTCAAAATTTTGATATTCTTTATTTTTTATCGCAAAAACTATAACAGATAGAGGTCAACTTTAAATTGCAAAAATGTTCAGCATATCAAGATCTACCCACATTGAAATTTTGAAGAAAATCTCACTACCCATATAGGAGTTTTTGCCCTTTATTTGTCAAATTTAAGAAATTTGATACTTTTTGTAATCAATTTAAAAAATCTTCTCCTCAGAAGCCACTGGGCCAATTGTTACCAAACTTGACCTGAATCATCACCAGGGTAAACAGTTTCAAAATTGTGTTCGATTAGTCCGAAAACCAAGCAACATGGCTGCTGTTACTAAAAATAGAACAAAGGGGTAAATTGCATTTTTTGCAAATAACTCGAAAACCGTTACAGATATCAAAAATCTGATAGGTAGTGAAAATATTCAGCATGTTAAGATCTATGCGCCCTGCAATTTTAAAGAAATTCTGAAATCTAGTGTTGGAGTTATTGCCCTTTTTCCGTAAAATTTTCTAAATTTTAATTAATTTTTTTTTATTTTAAAAAGTGTAACAGATAGAGGTCAAGTGTAAATGCAGAAAGGTTCAGCATATCAAGATCTACCCACCCTGAAATTTTGAAGAAAATCAAAAAAACTTTGTAGGAGTTGTTGCCCTTTTTCATGGAATTTTTAAATTTTCATATTTTGTCGTCTTTTATATCCATAACTAGAGAAGATGAAGGTTTAGTGTAAATTGATTAAAATGTTTGCCATATGCTATGGCAACGTGTAAACTGGTGTGTAAAATTGTTCATTGACCACCATTTTCAAAATGGCCGCCAAAAAAGGTGGGAAAATTCAGCATTGTCCGATTTCAATGAAATTTGGTTTCCAAGTGGATATTGATGTTGCGACTTCAAAACAGGTACTGAAAATTGTTCGTTGACTGCCATTTTCAAAATGGCCACCAAAAAAGGCGGGAAAATTCAACATTGTCCAATTTCAATGGAATTTGTTTCCAAATAGGTTTTGATGTCACAAATTCAAACCAATTTTAAAAATTGTTCGTTGACCGCCATTTTCAAAATGGCTTCCACAAAAGGCAGGAAAATTCAATATTGTCCGATTTCAATGACATTTGGTTTCCAAGTGGACATTGATGTTGCGACTTCAAAGCAGATGCTGAAATTGTTTGTTGACTGCCATTTTCAAAATTGCCGCCATAAAAGGCGGGAAAATTTAACATTGTCAAATTTCAATGGAATTTGGTTTCAGAATGGAAAAATTCCATTTTCTGTCATATTAGAATGGAAATAATTCATGGCAGGTATTTGCTTATTGTCATGGCCTTTATATTCGTAAATTTAACCCCTCGTTAATGCTCTGGGTTAAATTCGAATATAAAGGCCCAGCCAATGGTTAAATTTTCAATAACCATATACCTGCCATGAATTATTTCTTAAATATAAAATGGGTTTTGTATCCATGAAATTTCACTGCTATGGACAATGTTCTGTACAGACAATTTTCAACTTCATAATCCTCAGGTTCAAATCCATAAAAGTCACCATTAAAAGATTCAAACAGATTTTGAAATATTTTTGTATTCATATTTTTTTTATATTTCCTAGTCTCATTGTACTAAAGATGTATAGACTTCGTTTTCCATAATGAGCTGGAGCAGTGAAAAACAGGTCTTAACACTTCAACAGTCAAACAAGTGGTAGATGTTAATGTACACTCAGACATTTATTCTTAATCCTGTCATGGTATTCTGTACCCCCATCAAGAAATTTTGCCCCCCATTTGAGAAGTGATGTTTCGTCAACCATGGTATTTTGACCCCCCTGCCATGGGATTTTGAACCCCCATTTCAAAACATGTAAATTGTACTTAAGACATTAATTCTTTATCCTGCAATGGTATTCTGACAACCCCCCCTTTCCAACATGAAATTTTTCACCCCATCTGAGGTTTGTGATGTTGCGTCAACAATGGTATTTTTACCCCTACCATTGTATTTTGAACCCCCTTTCAAATCATGTAAATTGTATGTTCAAGATATTCATTATATTCTGCTATGGTATTCTGAACCCTGTGTCATGGAATTTTCCACCCTCATCTGAAAATTGTGTTCTTTGGTCAACCAAAATATTTTGTCCCCACCTGCACACCACCACGGGATTTTGAAACCCCTTTCAAAACATGTAAATTTTATGTTGAGATATTAGTTCTCTATCCCGCCATGGTATTCTGCCCCCCCTAAATCATGGTATTTTTACCCCTACCATGGTATATTGAACCCCTTTTGGAGAATATGAAATATAGGGGGTTCAATTTTCCATGATGGGGTTCAAAGTGAAATTATATAAAATTGACCCTGGGTCAAAATAAATTATGGTATTTTGACCCCCGGGTCAATTTTCCATATGGTATTTTGAACCTGGGGTCAATTTTGGGGGGTTCAAAATACAATATGACACTTGTACCTTAAAATAATTTTCAAAACAATGTGTGCACTCCTTTAAAAAAAGTGACCCTTTGCTTATTTTGGAGGCCAGAAAAATCAATACCCTTGCCATTGTTGCTGTTGTCAAGCACATATATTAACTAACTATTGGGGGTTTTCTTTATTTACAGGATTTGGATTGGACCTCCTATTTAACAGTTACAGGTCCTTCTCTGAGTGGAAATTTCTTTTCAATTAGTGCTGCACTTAATAATGAATGTACATGTGGGAATGGGGAAAAAAAGCTCACCCTAAAGGTATCAACATCATCTGGTGTATGTAATCACACAACAACCATTTGTGATGAGGACTACTGTAAGTATATCTTGTTATTTCACTTTCATAAAGATAATTTGTGATATCAGTCAATACAGTTGTTGTTGCCATCACGTTGTGTATGCTTTGGATGAGTCTGTTACTTTTTCACATTTTTAGTTCACCTCAACGAAGTTGAGGGGGACTTTTGGAGTACCCCCGGTGTCCGCGTCTGTGTCCCTGTCCGCGTCTTAGGTATAAATCTTGGTAACTATGAAAGGTAGGGTCATCAAACTGTGTGTACAGATGCATCTTGGGCTAACTCACAGCCTCCAAGAAAATTAGGTCTCTTTGACCTATATTTTCGGCTTGACTGGCTTGAATTTAATTTTAGGTCCAAGTTGAGATCTAAGTAACTGTACATGGTAGGATCATCTAATCTTTGGCAGTAGGTCAGCATCCAGGCAAAATTAGGTCACTTTGACCTATATTTTCCACATGATCTACTTACATTCAAGTTTACATGCGAGTTCAGATCTAAGTAATTGTACATGGTACAATCATCTAACCTTGCATGACTGCATGCATCTTTGGGTTACTTGACATGGTAAGATCATCTAGCCTTTATATACATGCATTAGGGATGGTAAATAAGCTCCCTGACCAAATTAGGTTTCTGTGTCCATGTGCCATAATGAGGCAAACTTTGTAATCGTTGATTACCTATGTTTATCATCTCTACTTAGGGTAGATTATAAACACTAATATTCATATTCATGAGATTTTGCTATCAGTTGGCACAATTGAAGAACCAATCCTACAAACCTGAAATCTGTAATAAAAAGTATTGATCACCATGCTTGTTTTTTTTTTGTTTTTTTTTTCTATAATTGAAGTTGGCTCCTTTTTAGCCATTTTTTTCACCTAAACTTACATAGAATGCAAGGGGAAAATACAAAGGCATTTTTAGCTTAATAGTAACAACAGCAGTATAATGCCAAAGGAACAAAGGAGTGGAGAAGTCCAAAGACATGGCCAAAACAAGAACACAGAAAACAATGACATTAGACAACTACAAAGCAAAGAAACAAATTCAAAACATTCAAAACCAAGGCACTCACAGTGTAACCTCCTATGAGACTGAGAGTGACATCAGGTGCTCTGGAAGGATAAGCATTTCCTGCTCTGTTGACTTCGCCCCTCACACTGTAAGTGGGTCAATTTAGGAAAGAGTCAAATTCGGTATATTCAATCTGGGAAGATGTGAATCTAGCTGAATATGTCGGCTTTCATCTGGGACACTGGCACGTCGTATCTTTCAATGATATTTTGGTGATGGCCATAGAATTTCTTGAGTTGGATTTGTTATAGGCTGAACAAATCCCTGACTTAGCAGCTTTTATGACAGTGATTTTGCTCTGTTAAAGAAATCATGAAATAAAAGAAATAAACCTTTTATCCACAAGATTTTTATATATTTTTGTAATTAGATGTTTATGATCTAATCTATTAATTTCAACTAAAAAATTGATGTCACCACACTTTTAACAGGGATATAATACAAAGTGTCTGGATGAAACATTATATACAGGAAAAGGGAGCTTATTCGCTGCAAATTGGGCAAAATATGACGTTTCACCTCTGTCAGTCAATTATGTAGTCACCAAGGAAAAGCTGTCAAATCACGGCGTGAAAATCAAACACAGTCCTTCTCTGACCCTTTATTTGTCAAATGCACGATTAAATTGTGCAGCACATTAGTGTTTATTTTTTTCTAAGCAAACTGAACCAAATTTTACAAGAATGATAAATGTAAAATCCTTCAAATTTCCATGCATGATCAAAAGAATAACCGATTAAAAAGGGCAGAAAAGGCAAAAAGGCAGAAATTCAGATGAAACACAACTGGCGACAGCATGATAAAGATGAAAAAAAATTAAGGAAAATGAACAAGAACACCGAAAAGTTAAACCATCATTTTTGGTTCTAAAGCAACAAAAACTAGAGGTTGTCGGAATGACAGCTATCCCCGCACTCCCTGTTTGACACCCCCTGAGCAAAATTTTTCCCAATATTTTTTAAATAAAACTATTGATAGTAGTTTTTTTTTACAAAAAGAATTTAAGGATATATGGTTATTAGGCAGAATTCCAAAAAATAAGTGGTCTTTGAGACTTTCAGGAAATATACCAAAACTGAAATCAAATATTTTTGAAATCCAATTGAGGAAAGTGTTTGTCCTCAATTAAAGAAGCAATTTAAGTATGGTTGCTAGGTAGAATTCAAAAAAATAAGTGGTCTTTGACCAACAATAAATGAAGATCTTCTTCATGAGAGGAGTATTTTTGCTTCACAATGTTTTCATAAATTTTTTATCGTTTCCGAGATATCGCGATAACAAAATTAAGAAAAGCGGCCATTTTGAAAATGGTGGACGAAAATTTTTTTTGACCAACCATGAATAAAGATCTTAACGAGAGGAGTATTTTTGCAACACAATGTTTTCATAAATTTTTTTATCGTCTCCAAGATATCGCGATAACAATATTCCGAATGGCGGCCATTTTGAAAATGGGGGACGAAATTTTTTTTTTACCAACCAAAAATGATTTTTATGAGAGGAGTATTTTTGCAACACAATGTTTTCATAAAATTGTTTATCGTTTCCAAGATATCCCGATAACAAAATTTCGAAAGGCGGCCATTTTCAAAATGGCGGACGAAAATTTTTTTGTGACTAACCAAAAATGTAGATCTTTATGAGAGGAGTAATTTTGCAACACAATGTTTTCATAAATTTTTTACCGTTTCTGAAATATCACGATAACAAAATTTCGAATGGCGGCCATTTTGAAAATGGCGGATGAAAATTTTTTTGTGACCAACCAGAAATGTAGATCTTAATGAGAGGAGTAATTTTGCAACACAATGTTTTCATAAATTTTTTATCGTTTCCGAGATATCGCGATAACAAAATTTCGAATGGCGGCCATTTTGAAAATGGCGGACGAAAATTTTTTTGTGACCAACCAGAAATGTAGATCTT
>MJUU01050900.1:0-18863 GCA_002080025.1 Modiolus philippinarum | reverse complement strand
TATCAAAAGTATGTCTGCATGTCACATGTATATATATACAACATATAAAAGAAATAGAAAATAATATATTGAATTTACTGTTTGTATATAGATGTACTGCTAAGTAGGTCATGCTGGTTCATTTTAATACATTTATTCATTTTCTTTATCCAATCATTAGCCAAAGGAATGCGTGGATGAACGCCATCCGCTAATTTAGAATATATGTATCTTGTCTGACCTCGTCGGACTTTGTGGAGGCATGTATGAAGAAATGGGGTAACCGAATTATTTTCTTCATTCAAAGCTGTGATGAAAGAATTTAGTTGCTTAAGTATTTTATTCAATTCTGATTGCATCTTATCATATTTTGGTGTATATTTCAAAAATTTTGTTTTTTTAATTTTTAGTCTATGTGTGTTCCAGTCTAAGAAACTCATTGTTGTGACTGGGACGAAGACAACTTTGCAACCAATTGATTCCAGTATAGATTTTGATTCTATAAGGATCGCTTTCATTTTGGAGAGCTTGTCTTTGTCTTCTAAATTAAAATAGCTTTCCTCGTAATTTGGAGCTTTTGCTTTAATGCATAGGTCTGGGATGCCAGCCATTAGATATATAATCTTTGGAGTGTTGATATATTTAAGTCTTTTGCATGCCAAAGATGTTAAATCTTGTAATTTGAATTTGATCGGATAATATAGTTTTTGTTCGGAATCCATAATCCTCATATATTTTACACATGAACACATATCATATATACACATATCCATTCCTTTAAATTTGAATTTCTAATTCGCATCCATTTGTTCGCACAATTTTGATCCTGAATCCAGATGTCCGTTTTGGTTTTTTGTCTGTAATTATCTTTGCGGTAGATGTCGGTTTTGCAAAATGGCACATAAGTTTGTATATCAGAATGTCCTATCTTATTATATATGTATTGTCCTAATATGTTCCTAACCACATAAATGAAACACAAATGGATAAAAGTACATGTTTTTGAACCAGAGAGTAGGAATTTGCTCAAAATATTCAGACAGCATTATTGATTTAATGTTTTAAAGTGACCCTGGTGTGTAATCAGAAAATAAATACAATATGGTTGTCAGTTGGATGTTTTGCAAAATGGATAGCTTATTTTCCTTAGGAAACAACAAGCCACAAATTATAATGATTAAAATGGCTATAATGATAAACATAGAGTGGTTTATGTTAAATTCTTGCTCGAAAACATTTGTTAATTGATCATTTAATTGAGTTGTAGTGGTTTCAGGCTTGTAAACGAAAGAAGGAAGGGGAACGGAAGGTGTGGGAGCAGTTCTCTGTAGGACTAATACTGTAGTCACTAGTGTTCGAATCTTGAAAAATGACCAAATGCAATATATGAGTGTTAATGAGGCCAAAATAGCTCCTGCTAGACCATTTTAACCATTTGTGCTGCTAAATACCATTTAAATCGGGCCAATTATCTTTAATATTGATTTTACCATCTAACAAAGGTTCTGCTAAGTCTTGAAATATTATGCCTTCTTTCTTTGCTACCTTAGCCATTTTCTTTAAGCTTAAGTGGTTATTTTGGTCTTTAGCTAAAAATGATGTATAAGTATGATTATAAATCCTAAAGTTTGGGGTATTTATGTTTAGTTCATGTTTGAATGTAGAACTTCCGTTTATTTGTTTCAATTCTGCTGAAGAGAAAAATTGACTTAGTAGTATTAGGTTGACTGGGTACACTGTAGTAATGTTATTGGTCTTTTTGCAAGAGGACAGTGAAGGGGGATAACTCAAGTTTTAGTAGCAATTTTACACATGCATGAAAGTTTTATTTTACAAAAATTGCATCCTGGATGTATAATTTGTTTTCCTGAACAATCTAGTGATAGTTGGGGAATGTTATATACGATGACTGAAGATGATTGGAATTGGATAATCTCGGGTCTAATTTTGTTGTGTATAAATCTGAAGTCACACAAATTATTGATCTTGTCTTTGTCATCATTGAATATGGCAAGAATGCAAGAATCTACATTTTTAGAAAATGATTTGAAAATGGGGCACTGTAGGGTGTTTTTATACTGTTTACATTGGGACATTTGGTTATTAGTTAAAGAAATATATTGTGATTTATCTTTGGCAATAGCAAAATATTTTGGGGCATCCAATAGTTGGGTCGCATGAAGTGATGTGTTTACGGGAACTGGGAGTGAAGTAATTCTATACAGTTCAAATTTGGACATACTGTAAGCTATGGGGATTTTCAACATAATAAAAACATCTGATCCCTTTTTTGAGTATATAAAATCTTGGTTTGAGTAGTAAAATTTTACATCTTTATGAATAATATAGAATCCTCGATATTTCTGATGCAAAATATGATCAATTTGTTTTAATGACTGAGTTAAAATGGAAGGTTTGATTAAGTGTGGGGATAATTTACCTTCTATCAATTCAAAAATACCTGACTTTAAATCGGTTAGTTTCTGTCGGACTTCGATATAAATTGCTATAGTGTTTAAGATAGCTTGGGACATTGTAAAGATTAGTTTGTCTAATTCTTCAGTGTTATTTTTAACAACATTTTGTAGAAAGTTTATTTCGGAATGGGTGTTTCTCATTTCTTTTACGATATTTGAGATTCTTTTATCTACAGCAGCAATGAAAGAAGATTCATGATTATCATGCTGAGCCATTGCTTTGGTTAGTTTTATACTTCTTGCAGTTAGTGCGTTTACATGTTTAGCTAAAGTTTCTACATCGGATACTGTGGCAGTGCCAAAGATTAATCTGGATATGTCGCCAATAAATCCAAGGATTGCTCTTCTAGATCTATTTTTGCCCTTTCTATTGATTTTAGAGATGGTAGGGATTACTTCCTTTATGGTGCCTATGGTTTCATTTAATTCTCGTACAATTTGCATTTGCAAAAGGTTCAATTCAGTTGCTAATTTGTTAAAATTGTGGCATAAATCACTCTTTATGCATAAATTTATCAGCTTAATTCCTTGCTTTACAGGTAATCTTAATTGAAACGCATGCATCCAAATATCGTTACTAAAGTGAATGTTTGCTTTTTTTTCAAATACAACACCGTAATTCATTCTCAAAATAGAATTTGCCTTTACGTCTGTCACTGTGGTTACATATATAACAGTCACCATGAAGATAAATCTTGCGATGGGCTTTATATTATGGAGCACCTGTCTTGTCACCTACAACATAGTAATTTTGAATTTGTTAAAGCCAAGTTAATATGATGGATCCGGATCATATTTTAGCACTAATTATAAGATATACTTAAAATTCCTATGGCTGTAGCAAAGTAAAATTATCATGGAGGGTAAAACAAATGAATTTCACGGACTTTGCTCGAATTATGACATGGAATTTATTTATGAAGGCTTCTAGTTTTGAAAACTGTAGAGACTGGTGTGTTCTCGGTTTAATTCAATGTGTACACATTATTTTAAATTTTACAACCTCTTATAGTTTTTGGTTCAACTTCTCTTATTTTATTATTTTACTAACTTTTTTCCCACTTTACTCATATATGGTTTTATATATATATGTATATATTTTTTTTTCTAATTTTGACTCTTAGTGAAGCAACTACTTTGTTTTCTTTTCCTTACTTTGCCACTTTTTGTATGCTTTGTATAATATTCCACAAGAAGACCTTCACCTATGTCTTCTTCTGGTACCCAGGTGGTTCTTTTATAACCAACCCATTTAACTCTATAGTAATTTTTCCCATTTCTTCTGCGTTTAGCAACTAATTTTTCAGCCAAAAATTCATTTTCATCTTCTGTCTGTTCATTAACTTTATTGTTATTATTTCCATTTTGGTTATTATTAGTGTCAATCTCATTATCATTATTTTCTTCATCCTGCTCATTATTATGATTTCTGTCTTGATTATTATTTTGGGCAGGGTTTTAAGTACGAATTCTCTTTGATCTCTTGGATCTTCGTAATGTTTTAGCCTATTAGTGTGGGTTCTGGATTTCAGGACTTTGTGATCTGAGACGCGCCTTATTTTACAAGTGTTATTTTGTCCTACATTTGTAATATAATAAGGTCCTATCCATTTGCTATGAAGTTTTGGGGAGAGTCCCTTAGGGATTTTCATGCATTGGAGTAAAACTCTATCTCCTACTCTAAAGTTTGGTTCTTTTGTATTTTTATGATAATATTGTTTTGCTTTTTCTTGGGCCTTTGCAATATTTTGGGTTGAAATTTGTTCCACTATTTTTAAATGACTAATTAAATCATGTAGATGGTCTTTTGCAGATTTGGCCATATTTTCTTTAGGTAATACAGAAATGTCAAAAGGAACATTCATTTCTTTGCCAAATACCATATGATATGGTGAAAATCCGGTTGACTCATTTGGAGACATTCTTATGGCCATCATTATGCTTGGGAGTAGGTCTGCCCAGTTTTGTTGGGTTTGGTCGGAGTATGTTCTTAACATTTGAGCTATTGTGCTTTTCATGCGTTCACATGTGGAATTTGTTTGGGGGTGATATGAGCTTGTGCAGTGTTTTGTAACTTGAAAGAGTTCGCACAAAGCCTGGATGAGTTTTGATGTGAAATTAGCTCCACGATCAGTAACGATGCAGGATGGGGCACCAAATCTTGTAAACAGCTGATTATATAGAATTTTTGCTATTTCTTGTGCTTCTTGAGTGAAGAGTGGGAAAGCTTCTGAATATTTTGAAAAGCTGTCGACAACCAATAAGATGTGTTTATACCCTTCCTTTGTAGTTGGGAGTGATGTCAAAATGTCCATGTGCCAGCGACACAGTCACAGGCAAAGGCATTAATGGTGCTGGTTGCTTGTGTACTGGTCTCTTTGCTCTTTGGCATTTGTCACATGATGTCACATATGAATAAACTTGCTGGTACATCCCATGCCAATAAAATTTTAGATGCATTGCCCCGTAGGTTTTCTTTACACCTGTGTGTCCACCACCTGCTTTGCAGTCATGGTATGACAACAGAGCATCTTCTCTTAAAATTTTGGGAAGCACTAATTGTTCAATTAAAGTTTCAGCTCTAGGAACTCCCTTTGTTCTTGGCCAATATAAATGTATTAGTTCACCTTGCTGACCTAATCTGTAATTGTCTTTATCGAGATATATGGCTTTGGCCTTTTTATGATCTTCAGGTAATGTACCTGTTTCTAAAAATTTTACCGCCGTGCGCGGTCTCGGCTTATGAATAGACCCGCAGCATCCTCTGAGCTTGGAGTATGAGTCTTCCTAACAGAGGACCCCGAAGGAACCCCGGGATATAGAAATAGGACCTAGTATCTCCGGCTTGCGGGGTGTGACCCCTCCTAAACGGAGGCTGACCCCGAGGGTCCCGGGATATAGAAATAGGACCCATTCCGTGGTTGTGCGGGATTAATAAATACACAACCCATCTTTCGGATGGAATGTAAACTCAGGTCCACGTGTTGGAAGAAATGCCACGCTTCCTGCACGTTAAAGAACCCCTGTAGCAAGCTCTTTTTGGGGTGGTCCGTAGGTGATCGGCTACAAGGATAAATTCCCCGCCCTTGACGATTTCACCCTACTTTTCCAGTGGCAGTCAGAATTTCCCGTCCCATGGCCCTTTCCATACCCGAAATTGATAATTTATTAACAAACTTGTTCTCGTATTGATATAGCTAAAATATTGCTGATTAGACGTTAAACAATATTCAATCAATCAATCTAAAAATTTTATTGTATCTGACAAATCAGGGCATTCTCTTTGAAGTTTGGCAATTTCTGATAGATTTTGTAATTTGTCATTTGTGATGGTAGCCAAAACATGATGTTCTGTCTCATATTCAAGTCTTATTTCAGTCAAAGTTCCATCATTTAATTGCCGGCACCTGAATCGGTTTTCAGGGGCTTCGGCTACAGAGCTGCCGGGCGCGTCCCCAGGTGGTGGATAGGGGAATGCCCTGTCTATGCGGGGTAGTCAGTTCATAATACAGAAAGCCTGACCGCGAACCATTGTAGCCAAACTGTGTCGAGAAACGCCACGCTCCATGCAGTATAAAGATCCCTTCTATATTTCTCTAAAGAGAGTAGACGCACTGGGTGTCGTATGGAAGGCTAAATTTCCTGCCCCTACCCATTTCTCCAATTTTCCAGTGGCAGTCAAAAGTCGTTGCCCAGGTTGTCCCTTCCATCTTTATTTCTTTCTTCTGATACTTTCAATTTTTGAATTGATTAACTTGTTCTCGTCCTGATATAGCTGAAATATTGCTCATTGGACGTTAAACTCTAACTAATCAATCAATCAATCCATCATTTAATTCATTTGTGTCCTCGTATTTGATGTCGGATACTGGGTTTACAATGGGGTAAGGGGTGTCTTCTATGTCAATGTCGTTTTCATCGCCTTTCATTAATTGGGGCGTGATGGGATAGGGTATTCTTGAGATGGCATCTGCATTTTGATTTTTCTTTCCTTCTTTATAAATTATTTCGAAATCATAGTTTTGCAGCTGTAAAGGCCCACCTTCCTAATTTTGCATTTGTATCCTTTGTTTTGTGAAGCCAAATTAAGGATTTATGGTCACTGTATACTCTAAATTTGTTATTTGCCAAATAAACATGATTCTTTTTAATTCCTTCCAAGACTGCTAAACATTCTTTTTCAGTTATTGTCCAATTTCTTTCCTCCTTTTTGAAAGTTCTACCACCATATGCGATAACCCTTTCTCTATTGTTTTCATCAACTTGGCCTAAAATATGACCAATGCTAGACCCTGATGCGTCACATGACAATATAAATGGTTTTGTTAAATCTGGGAAAGCTAGTATTGGGGCAGAAATTAATGCATTTCTTAATGTTTCGAAAGCATCCTGACATTGTTCTGTTCATTCAAATTTTTAGTCTTTTTGTAAAAGGGTATTTATTGGAACTGTTATTTTTGAATAATTTTTGACAAATTTCTTATAATACTGACAAAATCCGAGGAACTGGCGTACTTCATATGGGTTCTTGGGTGCTGGGTACTCTTTGACAATATCAATTTTGTCTTCATCAACCTGTATTCCATCTTTAGACAGTATGTGACCAAGATATTTGATTTTTGAGAGTCCAAAATGACATTTACTTGGTTTTAAGGTCAGATTTGCTTTTTCTAATCTGTCAAAAACTTGGGCTAGATGTGACATATGTTCCTCAATGTCTTTAGAAAAAATAAGAATGTCATCAATGTGACATATGTTCCTCAATGTCTTTAGAAAAAATAAGAATGTCATCAATGTAGACTAATACATTGGACCAATTCAGACCTTGTAGGACCTGTGAGACAACCATTTGAAAGGTAAATCCACTATTTTTCAAGCCCATTGTCATCCTGTTCCATTCGTATACTCCATTATGAGTAACAAATGCAGATTTTGTCTAGAATTGGGGTGTAAATTCACTTGCCAATACCCCTGGGCCATGTCCAGACTGGACCAGATTTTAGGTTTTGCGGCACCGATAGTGTCAAATACATAATTGAGGTTTGGGAGTGGAAAATACATAGGTTTTGTAATTGCGTTAAGTTTGCGGTAGTCAATTGTAAATCTAAAAGTATTGTCACGTTTCTTGACAAGAACAACAGGACTTGCATATGGGGATGTTGATGGGGTAATGATTTTATTTTCCAATAACTTGTCGACTTGTCTTTGGATTTCCTCTTTCATCATATTGGTTATTTGTTCTCTATCAGTTTTTAAATATATTTGAGTTTTTGGTCTTCCAAACGTTTAGATTTTATCTGCACTGAAGAGACATAAGTTGTCGAAATGCGCATATGCAGAAAGTAAATTCACAGTAACTTCGGTATTTAGTTATTTGTTACCACTGGGTCGATGCCACTGCTGATTGACTGTTAGTCCCCGAGGGTATTCACCAGCCCAGTAGTCAGTACTTCGGTGCTGACCCGAAAGCCGATTATCTTTGGAACCTTGCAATATCTACATTTTTGTAAATTTTGTTAAAAACTAAGGAGTATCTCCCTCATGCAAAGCTCTGTCCTTAGCTGATTTTGGCTTTACATTTAGATCATATTGGTTATTTGTTCTCTATCAGTTTTTAAATATATTTGAGTTTCTGGTCTTCCAAACGTTTAGATTTTATCTGCACTGAAGAGACATAAGTTGTCGAAATGCGCATATGCAGAAAGTAAATTCACAGTAACTTCGGTATTTAGTTATTCATAACAGGAGTAGCCCTATATGGGGTGTTCGGATTGGGACTTCATATGTTGTCTGTATTTCATGTTGATATATATTTGTATTTCCTAATTCCGATAAATCATTTGCAAAAATTTTCCTATTTTTCTCTAAGAATAGCTTTAATTTATTTTTGTCTTGTTCGGACAATTCTGAAGAAGAGAGTGTTATCATTATCATTTAAATTTTGTATTGAATTTACATCAACATGAGATACCATGGCAACAATTTGGTTTCTGGGAATAGTGACAGAGTGGCTATTAGGATTAATTACTTGTAATTTGACATGTGTATTTCCAGATCTAGTAGCCTTAACCAAACAACAAGCACCCATAAGTTGGCAATTTTCAAGATAATTACCAGGTTCTAAAATTACTGTTTTGTTCAAATATTGATTTGGAAGCAATACAGGCAATTCACATATATTGAGGGCTGGGATTTTTGCTGTTTTTGCATTTCTTACATTGCCAACCCCGCCGTGCGCGGTCCCGGCTGAAGAATAGGCCCGCAGCATCCTCTGAGCTTGGAGTAAGAGCCATCCTAACAGAGGACCCCGGGGGAACCCCGGGATATAGAAATAGGACCCAGTATCTCCGGCTTGCGGGGTGTGACCCCTCCTAAACGGAGGCTGACCCCGAGGGTCCCGGGATATAGAAATAGGACCCATTCCGTGGTTGTGCGGGATTAATAAATACACAACCCATCTTTCGGATGGGATGTAAACTCAGGTCCACGTGTTGGAAGAAATGCCACGCTTCCTGCACGTTAAAGAACCCTGTAGCAAGCTCTTTTTGGGGTGGTCCGTAGGTGATCGGCTACAAGGCTAAATTCCCCGCCCTTGACGATTTCACCCTACTTTTCCAGTGGCAGTCAGAATTTCCCGTCCCATGGCCATTTCCATACCCCAAAGTGATTATTTGTCAACAAACTTGTTCTCGTCTTGATATAGCTGAAATATTGCTGAGTAGACGTTAAACAATATTCAATCAATCAATCAATCAATCATTGCCAACCTGTGTATTGATCAAAGCTACTTGGATGGTTCCTTCATGCAAGTAGAGGGTACGAGTTGGATAATGGATATTTGCTTTGTTTGCAAGTAAAAAGTCGTCACCTAATATTAAGGGATGTTGCATGTCTTTTATTACTAGGAAGGAATAATCAATGACAAGCCCCTTAAAATTTAAAGGAAGTGTGACTTTACCCCTAACTCTATGCATTTCACCACCAACTCCATAAATGTTCAAAATATCAGCTTTGGTAATTTTTACATTCTTATTTAATTTCTTAATTAAGTTATATGAGACACATGATACAGCAGCACCAGTGTCAACTAGGCCGATAGTTTTAACATTTAAAACCTCTACATTTATTTTATTTTTGTCCATAGGCGTAATTAAATTTATATTACATTTTCTGCCACTCTGCCCATTTCCAGACCTGCGCCTAAAAATGGGCGCGCATCCCTAATATCTTATTTTTCTACCTTCAGTATTGTAGATACTCCTGCACCTTTTGGCGAAATGGCAAATTTTGTTACATTTGGAGCACTGTTTACCTTTTGCAAAACATCTTTCTATGCTGCCTGAACATTTGGGGATACCACAGGCTGTACAGGAGGTTGGTTGACTTTGACTTTGGGGGTACCTAGGATGAGTTGAGAATTGCCCCCTGTTTTCAAAATTTTGATCCCTTTTTTGATCCCCATTTGGCCTATTAAATCTAAAATTTCTGTTTCCATTTTGTGGTTTCCCACTTTCTGGTTTTGTATTAAATTGTTCAATTTTTTTGGATGAGACATTAATTGTGTCTTGAAGAGACTGAAAGTTTTCGTCCGAAATTGCATTGACCTGTGCCATTTGCTTATTTTCTTTTTCACATTTTTCAGCGATTATTGCGGCGTTTCTCAATTGTTCTAAATTTTGTGGGTTTTGCTGGATTATGATGGATCTGAGTCCTATTCTGAATCCTTTCTTTGCAATCCTTAATTGTAAGGTCTCAGGAATGTTTTGATTTGCTGCTTTTATCTGCAGCCTGTCCAAATATTCGACTGATGATTCATTTGGATTTTGTGCTGTTATAATGTCATTCCATCTAGGGTATTCTTAAAGCTTCTGAGAAGGGCATTTGCCAAAGTGTCAAAATCATTTTGTATTTCATCTGCTAGGCCTACGAACCAAGTTTTGGCAGGCCCTTCTAAGTAAAACGGTAAGGCGTGGCATGCCTAATTGTCATTAATTTTGTTTAATTGTTTCCATCGGTTAAATTGTTTGATCCAATTATCACCTTTTGTGGTGCCATTAAATTTTGCAGGTTGGATGATAGGAAAATTTACCTGGCCTTCTGCCATATTGTTTTCACCCTGTTCTGTAGCTGTTGTGGAGTTTGTTTCAATCTCTGAGTTGAGCAGTTCTTCAATTTCTTCCCCGCCGTGCGCGGTCCCGGCTAATGAATAGGCCCGCAGCATCCTCTGAGCTTGGAGTATGAGTCTCCCTAACAGAGGACCCCGAGGGAACCCCGGGATATAGAAATAGGACCCAGTATCTCCGGCTTGCGGGGTGTGACCCCTCCTAAACGGAGGCTGACCCCGAGGGTCCCGGGATATAGAAATAGGACCCATTCCGTGGTTGTGCGGGATTAATAAATACACAACCCATCTTTCGGATGGGATGTAAACTCAGGTCCACGTGTTGGAAGAAATGCCACGCTTCCTGCACGTTAAAGAACCCTTGTAGCAAGCTCTTTTTGGGTGGTCCGTAGGTGATCGGCTACAAGGCTAAATTCCCCGCCCTTGACGATTTCATCCTACTTTTCCAGTGGCAGTCAGAATTTCCCGTCCAATGGCCCCTTTCATACCTCAAAGTGATTATTTATTAACAAACTTGTTCTCGTCTTGATATAGCTGAAATATTGCTGAGTAGACGTTAAACAATATTCAATCAATCAATCAATCAATTTCTTCGTCAATTGTATCGAATTGTGGTGCTGACCGTAGGTTATAATTAGTTGGTTTGCTTGTTGTCATAGGGATGTGCCTCTTTCGCTCCACCAAATCTGTTATGCTGATTAATGGGGTTTCAGCAAAGCTTAGGCATCAACGTATATAAACTAAAATATATGAGAAATGATGTCCAGAGATCGAATGTTATGACATATATGCATATAAAACAATCAATATAAACACAAAACATACAATAAAACAAAAATGTAGTAATGCAAGACATATGTAATAAAATTGTTGACTTTAGATTGATTGATTGATTGAATATTGTTTAACGTCTAATCAGCAATATTTCAGCTATATCAAGACGAGAACAAGTTTGTTGATAAATAATCACTTTGGGGTATGGAAATGGCCATGGGACGGGAAATTCTGACTGCCACTGGAAAAGTAGGGTGATTGATTGATTGATTGAATATTGTTTAACGTCTACTCAGCAATATTTCAGCTATATCAAGACGAGAACAAGTTTGTTGATAAATAATCACTTTGGGGTATGGAAATGGCCATGGGACGGGAAATTCTGACTGCCACTGGAAAAGTAGGGTGAAATCGTCAAGGGCGGGGAATTTAGCCTTGNACCTGAGTTTACATCCCATCCGAAAGATGGGTTGTGTATTTATTAATCCCGCACAACCACGGAATGGGTCCTATTTCTATATCCCGGGACCCTCGGGGTCAGCCTCCGTTTAGGAGGGGTCACACCCCGCAAGCCGGAGATACTGGGTCCTATTTCTATATCCCGGGGTTCCCTCGGGGTCCTCTGTTAGGGAGGCTCATACTCCAAGCTCAGAGGATTGATTGATTGATTGAATATTGTTTAACGTCTACTCAGCAATATTTCAGCTATATCAAGACGAGAACAAGTTTGTTGATAAATAATCACTTTGGGGTATGGAAATGGCCATGGGACGGGAAATTCTGACTNGGGTCCTCTGTTAGGATGGCTCATACTCCAAGCTCAGAGGATGCTGCGGGCCTATTCTTCAGCCGGGACCGCGCACGGCGGTGTTGACTTTAGAAAGGGGAGATAACTGTGTTATGTGTTTCTGATATTTTGTTTTGGGAAAACTAACTTTGAGCATACTCGCTGTGGCTTGTACTATCTTTAACCCATATCAAGAAGGAAGTTTAGTCCCTTAAATATATTTTATAAGGGAGAGGTACACAACATACTCTGTTTGTGAGTTCGATATTTATGATTAAATGTTAAACTATAATCTGTGTTGTATCTACAGAGAAGCTTTAATGTATGTAAAATATGTAACAACGGTCAACATTGAAGTTTACGCTTACTGTCTTAAAAATCTTTATATTAGAATAAGTCGAATCTCCGTTCACTTCGGCACCGGAGTGCTTGACAAGATTAGTATGTCAAGCTTAAATTTATTATCCTTCATTTACACGTTTTACCTATCGGCCCTGCTTATGCGGGCGTTTCTTTCTTATGTATTTGACTATAAAAATATGTCCCAGGTTTGTGTTTGCAGTCACATTTTCGGACTTAGAAGTTTCTTTACACATCGAAACATTTTGTTTATAAAATACAGAGTTGTCTCCCATATATTCTAATTACTTGAGACTTACCGGTGCATATGAAGTTAGTTCCGGCAAAATAAACTGAGAAACATATTTCATTATTAAAATCATGATTAATAAATAAAATCAAAGTTATGTATTTACTTCAATGTCTATCTTATGATCATGATGATTATTTATAGATGCCTAAATATCAATGAATTATTTTGACCAAAACGAAATATGAAATTATAAGCATATTTGATCTCTAAGAATCGGCTATTCTTCAACAATTGGGAATCATTAAACATTTTCAAGTAAACAGTTAAAATTATGTAAAAACTTAGATTTCGCTCTTATTTTCAGTTTTATCTATCCCTTAATTCAATCAGCGAAATGTTTCTAAATCATATATAAAATTAAGTATAAATTTACACTAGACATAAAACATTATTTTGGGTGTTTAAACAAAATACTATTCTTAGATTTAACCAAAATGTAAATTTCACTTACCTAAAATATATGAGAAATGATGTGTTTATTTTGCAGTCCAGAGATCGAATGACGCTACAAAGTTATTTTTCGAATATCAAGATTTCTTGCACGTGATCTCTGGCTGCTAACCTTCCCATATATTTGAACCAATGAATTTTTATGAATTTTCAGAGGTCCCTCCCAAAACATATTTCATTGGTAGTTTGAGTTGGACCCATTTATGACCATCTGTCGAATTTTATCCCGCTTGGGTCAATTGAATACCTTATGTCAATTTTGTATTATTTACAAGGTTCCTTTCATCTGTAATTGAGTTAACGCTTAGTGTGTTACCCATAAGTAATACAAGTTCTCCGAACAAAGAAATTGTGATAAGGTTTTAATATACAAACAGGCCATACTCCGCGTTGGAGATTTGTTTCTATTGTTGGAAAAAATATTTTGTTCGAGTTGTTACGTAATGTTGCGCTGTTTTATATGTACACTTTTGGACAACAAAGAAATACTAAAATTTATCTACACATACTATTTACAAAAGTTATTATTAAAATCCTATTTCTGTTTTCTCGGGTTTTGTGTGTGATTTTAATTTCAGTTATTTTGTGACTCTGAAATAGATTTCTTATTTATAGATTTGTAATTCGTATCAATTTATGATTATTGAAATTTTATATCATCGCTTTCCTTTTTCATGTTTTTCTTAATTAATTAAGTTCTTTAATCTTAATTATGTTAATTATGGAGGTTCTTTTTAATTGCTTTTCATTCGTTATCGAAATCGGGTCTATTTTACTGTCACAATAATATTTTAGCACATTTACATACATACAATCCAGGCCTCCTGAATGTGCACACTAATGCATCAATTACAAATGTCATATTCTCTCTTGGAAGACATGTATGCTATATAGTTTGGCTTACCCTTTTTTCTCTCGTCCTGACATGGCAGAAATTTGCACCTTGAGCGTTAAACACAATTTTGTAAGAGTTTTGTTTATAAAATCGATGTGCGGATACTGACAAAATTCTTTTTCCCTTGTCATGGTACATCAGTAAACAACAGCATCCAACATGAAGCTCTCGGTACTTTGTATAAACATTTGTAGTTTAGTCTGTGTAAAAAGGCTTTGTTTGATCAAATATTAGTAGTAGAGAGAGAGACTTTTTAGGCAACCCAAAATCCAAAGGAGCCAAGATGGCGGCCGGGAAAAAGTTGTAATCAGTAAGGATTAAGTTGTCAAAAAGGATTAAGTTCAGAACAACGGCAGTAGAATACCGAAGGAACAAATCACAAAATTTCACAAATCAAAGTCCAGAGACAAGGCAAAAGCAAGAACACCGAAGACCAAAGACACCACATGACCACAAAACACACAAACACCACACATACAACACTAAAAACCAATGCACTAACAGTGTGAACTCTCAAAAAACAAGAGTGACATCAGGTGCTCCGGAAGGGTAAGCATGTCCTGCTCTTCAGTTGTCGGAAAGACTGTTTATAGATATGGGTTGTATATTGAAAGGGTAGACCTGATGTATATCTATATATAGGTTTACATATTAAATATTGCTGAGTAGACGTTAAACAATAATCAATCAATCAATTTCATTTATAACTTCTAAGATGGTTTTTTTTTCATCCAATGTTTAACTCTATTAAATTTGCTTTCAGAATGTTAACTTATGTCTAACAACGTTATTAACAAATCATTATCCATATATTTGATTTTTGAAGTAAGATCATTATCACTTCGCAAAAATGTGTGATAGGATCCAATTGCACAGTTGTAAATTTGATGCTGTTGAATTTTTTCACTTCCTCCATTTCTAAAAGTAGATGCTGTTTTAGAAGTCATTTTGCACATGTTATTAACATCTTATTTTGAAACAATAATACTGTAAACGTGATTGTTGCAAAGTTAGGATAAGTTGGTGAACCAACATCAAAACTTTGTCCAGTTTTCCATTCATTTTTTACGATCTTAGATTGTAGAACTTTGCCATTCATGTATATATATTGGCCTTTATATTTTTCTAAGCATTGTACATTGAATGTGAAAAATACTTTACCTGGATATTGCATAAAAAGTACACCTAGTAATATTATTATTGTCTCGCCTGCGACTTTCGTCGCTTTCAGCGAGACATAGGTATTACTTTCCAGCGAGGGCAACGGCGGCTTAAACTTTCCTTAAACCTTAAAACCTTTAAAGTATATCACTTTTATACAACATCTTGTGTCCACAAGTAGTAAATGGTGTAAGCTTTCCAGCATCACCTTATCTTCATGGTTCAGTGATTTCATAAAAATTGCAACATAGTTTCACATTCAAGTCCTTTGCTCGGTATTTGTAATGCCTAAATGTATGATATTGTATAATATTGTAAAAATATTATTTAACATGATTAAAACAAGAGAAGAAAATACATGAAATAAAGAACTATTTGTATAATGAACTATGCAGAAAATACCCATTGTAGATTTTTTAGTTTGGGTGGCATTTGTCTTTCAGTAGGTTTCTCTATTTTCCTTTTTGATTTAAGTCTCTTTCCCTGACTAGAGATAAACTGAGTTTTTTTTGTCCAGCTTGGAAATGACTTCTTTGTATTCGGCTGACAGCCGGGGAATTGGTCTAACTACAAGCTGGCTGTCACTCTCCTCATTTGACAAATAGTCAATTCTCAAACTATCCCAAAATTTAACATGTTCTGCGTCTGGCATTTTTTTTTTCATTTTAAAGGCCTTTTTCCTGTTATATAACTTAACGTAAATTAAAACTTTTTTGATGCAATATGTATTTAAGAATTAATTTTTGAGAGCTTCATTAATGGAAATTACATATTAGAAATGATTGACGTCTTGGACGAAACAGGTGATGCTTACTCTACCCATGCACCTGTTTTAATTTTGGTGCATTTTTATTTTTTGGTAAAGTCTTTTTTTCAATATGTTTCCAATTCCGTCTTTGTCTTTAGACTGTTTTTGTTACGAACAGTTTGGGTCTCGCTTACTTCAGAAGAATAAGTAAAAATGATCTCCATTTTAATGTTACTTATAAATTATTCTTGAAATGTACATTGTATTTCACAAATCAACTATTTTTTAAATGTTGTATGTGCAATTTTTTTTTCTATATTAACGAATTTTTTTCCTCAACCTGCATTGATAGAACCAGCTCCACAACCATAACCTCAACTTAATCTGCCAGAACCAGCTCAATAGCAACAGTAACCCTTAAGACGCACCAATAGAGCTAGACGTACACCAAATAGATTAAATTTAAGATTATACATACCTTAGATTATAAACTTTCATACATGGTACACCAGTATTATGTCTTACAGTGTTGAATTTTATTTCTATGTGTTTTGATATCTGCATTAGATTCATTATCATGTCAAAAGGGCTGTATCACGCTTACAACCCCTGCATCAGTTGAGCAACGGAGCCAATATTTCTTGTATCAAAAACAAAACTTCCATTTTTCTATATAAATATTACGAAAGTAATAGTTTATGTTCTTCCTGTCGCTAGTGCACCTTCTCGAAGTTTTATTTTATGAAAGTTTCTTGTAAAAGAGAGAATTGTTTTATTTTTATTAAAGAATCTGTTTAAAAACTTTTGAAAATATACAATATATTTCCGAAACTCATTCTGCATAATATGCGCATTTCGACAAATTATAATATCTTGATTATTTTTTAATTTTAATTGAACATGCATTTCAAAATGGTTTTAGCTATTAATCTAAAAATAGATGCTATATCTAGTGGAACGTTTTTTTGTCGTATCCTTAAACATTCTTAATCAAAATACGATCTTGCATAATTCTGAATTAACCAATCACGCCCTGAATTAATAGACAAACACATTGTAGTTTTCATTTAAGTTGCATTTTGTTGAAATATTTTAAGCAATTATTGTCTCCTTAAAAAGCCTCTAACATCTTGCAAATTTCCCAACCATTCTATCAGGATTCTTTTATTCAACTCATTTGGTTCAATTGCTGGTTCGTTATCCTCATAAAAAATTTTTTTTTCATCCCCTCTTTCAATATACATAATACATGTACATTTTCTTCTTCAAATATTATGTCCTTATTTTTCTGTTAATTTATTTTCTATGATCTTCTATTATAGTAGTTTACTTGCACAAAGTATCTCCTCGCCTTTCACGGTGACATGTGGATGTGTGGGCAATATTTCACAAGATACGGGGCCCAATACTTCTATATTCTGTATGTTCGTATAGTTGTTTGGAATTCTGTGTCGTCATTCTATGAATATTATTTCTTTTTATGGTCGTAGCTCCAACATATACATACAATCCAGGCCTCCTGAATGCACACTAATGCATCAATTACAAATGTCATATTCTCTCTTGGAAGACATGTATGCTATATAGTTTGGCTTACCCTTTTTTCTCTCGTCCTTACATGGCAGAAATTTGCACCTTCAGCGTTAAACACAATTTTGTAAGAGTATTGTTTATAAAATCGATGTGCGGATACTGACAAAATTCTTTTTCCCTTGTCATGGTACATCAGTAAACAACAGCATCCAACATGAAGCTCTCGGTACTTTGTATAAACATTTGTAGTTTAGTCTGTGTAAAAAGGCTTTGTTTGATCAAATATTAGTAGTAGAGAGAGAGACTTTTTAGGCAACCCAAAATCCAAAGGAGCCAAGATGGCGGCCGGGAAAAAGTTGTAATCAGTAAGGATTAAGTTGTCCAAAAGGATTAAGTTCAGAACAACGGCAGTAGAATACCGAAGGAACAAAGCACAAAATTACACAAATCAAAGTCCAGAGACAAGGCAAAAGCAAGAACACCAAAAGACGGAAGACCAGACACCACATGACCACAAAACACACAAACACCACACATACAACACTAAAAACCAAAGCACTAACAGTGTGAACTCTCAAAAAACAAGAGTGACATCAGGTGCTCCGGAAGGGTAAGCATGTCCTGCTCTTCAGTTGTCGGAAAGACTGTTTATAGATATGGGTTGTATATTGATAGGGTAGACCTGATATATATCTATATATAGGTTTACATATTAAATATTGCTGAGTAGACGTTAAACAATAATCAATCAATTTCATTTATAACTTCTAAGATGGTTTTTTTTCATCCTATGTTTAACTTAATTAAATTTGCTTTCAGGATGTTAACTTATGTCTAACAACGTTATTAACAAATCATTATCCATATATTTGATTTTTGAAGTAAGATCATTATCACTTCGCAAAAATGTGTGATAGGATCAAGTTGCACAGTTGTAAATTTGATGCTGCTGAATTTTTTCACTTTCTAAGAGTAAATGCTGTTTTAGAAGTCATTTTGCGCAAGGTATATTATTAACATCTTATTTTGAAACAATAATACTGTAAACGTGATTGTTGCAAAGTTAGGATAAGTTGGTGAACCAACATCAAAACTTTGTCCAGTTTTCCATTCATTTTTTTACGATCTTAGATTGTAGAACTTTTCCATTCATGTATATATATTGGCCTTTATATTTTTCTAAGCATTGTACATTGAATGTGAAAAATACTTTACCTGGATATTGCATAAAAAGTAAACCTAGTAATATTATTATTGTCTCGCCTGCGACTTTCGTCGCTGAAAG